>VZRH01002964.1:956669-1020424 GCA_013397555.1 Urocynchramus pylzowi
CACACAGCCCCCTCCTCACACACACACACTCGCTTTTCACACACACAGTCCCCCCTCCTCGCACACGCACTGTCCCCTCCTCACCCGCTCACCCGCTCGGGGACCCCGCGCCCCGCACCGCCCGTGTCCGGCCCCGAAAAGCCGCCCCCGATGCACTCGCGGTCCCGACCGCATCTTGCGGGTGATGCGCGGGGTGCGGCGAGCCCGAGCCCAGTGCCTAAAAAGTTCTGGAAAGCCGTAGTTGTCGAACTGAGGCTTTTTTGCAAGGAAGAGGAGGAAGGGAAAGGTGAGTGTGCGAAATAATAAGGGAAAAGTGTGGGAAGGGAGAAAGCACCGCGAAGCTAATTCAACATAAAACGTCTCCATACGGCTGATATTTTCACGTGTTAATAAATGAATAAATAAATAAATAAAAATCTCTTAAGGCTTTCCTTATAAATTTGTCATCCCCACCTTTGAAACTTCCTTCATGTACTGATAGTTTTCCAGCCCCCTGTTTCACATAACCACAACAAATCAGCCATGTTTGTAAATTAAATGAGTTCTGAGCTGCTAAACTATGAGGCTGATTACTTTTTGTCCTGTAGGAAATCTTTGCAGCTTTTTGATAATCAGCTACCTCATGAAAATAGCATAAAACTTAGCAGAAAGATTGTAGAGATTTCTCAAGATAGACACATTTATTCGGTGCTTCAGGAAAGTTCATCTCCATTCAGCTTTACTGCTTTAAGGTTTGTCAGGTCACAAAGCTTATATCTACAATACTCCTTAATCAGTAGTTCAAGGAAGGTGCAGCAGGGAACACTTTCCTGGGAAAAGAACTCTATGCCAAAAATTGGTTAAGGTAGGGGAATTTGAGCCAACATTTCTCTCAAATGCAAATTCCCTTTTTTTTAAGAAAAAAAAAAAGTAAGCTTGTTTTAAAAATGCTGTTTATTTTTTAGGAAAACCTTGTGCTCCTCTCTATTGTATTGCATTAAAAACCGTATTTCAAAATACAAAAATATTCGTGAGTTGCATGAGCAGAGTTAGGCTGCAATTCTTTAAATTGTGGGCAGCTCTTCGCAGAGTTTGGACTTCAGCTTGGTTGGCTGGAGATTTTTTGATTGATCAAGGAAGTCAGGGAAGTCAGGAAAGTCAGGAAAATAATAGTGAGTTACATATTTTACATAAAAGCAATTTCTTATCATGTAACTCAGAGTTATGAGTTATACTTGAGAAAGTATAACAATGTTTATATTCAAAACATAGACAAAGAGAAATATCTATGGGTCAAGGAGATATAAAATAAAAAATTTCTGCCATGAAACTTTATCAAAGGCCTTCAAGCCTGCAAATAAATAACACTCCACATCTGTCCCTTCCAACAGATCCATTCATTGCTCACACCAGGAACTTCTTAAATTTCAGGACAGGCAAGGAAGAGCAAAGCAAAACATCTGTGGAGAGAAAAGTCAACAAATTTCAAGAGCCAAAGTATCGTTTGGTCTAAAATCATAGAGGTCAGGTTAAGGAATCCTCTGTGCAGGATCATAAGTACCAGTTGGGAGCCAAGTACAAAGGAAAGGGAAAGAGGGAGCATCTGTGCAACATAAAATCTGCCAGTTTACAGCTTTATGATCAGTTTAACAATTTCTTCAAGTAACAGCAAGCTGAAGAGTACTATGTTGCAACCATGCAATGATAAATGCCAGTTTATTATTACATGCATTTATCCTCATCAGAATATTACACAAGAGCTATGAAATGTAAATTGAGATCCCTCTCTAGACTTTACCATCTGAGTTGATTATTATAGTTTAACCAAACATCTGTATACAACTAAAAAAATCACCATCTAATTAGCTTGCAGGAGGATATCACCGCTGTTCAGTGCCCTTTATAATAATATCCTAGGAAAACAGATTCTTCTGAAATTTCACTTCAGTATGTATGTTCTTGGAGAAGAGGATTACAGTGTTTTCTGTTGTTCCTTTCCCCCAGTTCATTGCTGGTGTTACAAAGTACCAGGCAATCAGAATGGTCCTCGTTGCAAGGCATGGCACAATTAACATTATTTTTCCCTAGCACAGGTTTCTAATGAGCTTTGGACGATTATGAGGATAGATGAGAATCTCAGCTCCTTAAGTGTAACTGCACATTTACCCCTAGTAGTGCAGCGGGTTTTGCAAGGAGAAGATCAGAAATTTCTTAGTCTTTGACAAACCAACCCAATGAGAAAATGGAATGCCGTGGTACAGGTAAGACCATGAATGAGTGAAGAAATGAGCACAAGAATGAAAGTGTTTTAGAGCCCTTTTGTGCATGTTTATACATTCCCCAAAAACTATCTGCACAAACTGAAACTCTGAATGCTACTATATCACATATGCATAACACAGCTAGTAGAACTACACATTCAACTAGTACAGGAAGCATCTATATTTAAAAAAATTAAATTGCTTCTGCTCCAGCTTCACTTGAAAGTGAGACAGAGATTGCACAAACTTTAAAAACTGCAATATCTGAATGCCTCATGCTTACTGTTCTTGCCAATTAAAATGTACAACAAAATAAAACTAGCAAACAGATTTGAAAGGTAAGACAAAATCTGTAAACACTCAGAAAAATACTCAGAGATGTGGTTATAGGGAATTTCTTAAAAACTTGTTTTTTCTCTTGCCTATTTTCATTAATTACATTTGTCTTAAGGACTGAGTGTTTCAGTTGCAAAGGAATAGAAAATCCTAATAGTTAGGATGATGTAGCACAAAGTGGGTATGTTAATCCAGCCATCCACAGATAATAAACTATGGACAAAAACATTGCCATTGGCAAAAGCAGAGGTTTGGGAGAGTTCAAAACAGAGAAAGCCCAAACACCAGTCTGAATAGAACCAGTCTGCTGTCCTACACGTAAGTAAACTCCAAGAGAACACCAACTATGTTTTTTCAGCTTTTGTCTGTGTTGCTGTGCTAAAGGCAGAGCTATTGTGTTAATGGCAGGTTCCCTTCAGGCCCCTCAGGAGCATGAGGTCACCTCCTGACCCCAGAGGGCAGCGGGGGCACTCACAGCTGTCAGCGGTGCTGTGCTTTTCCTCATCCATAGCATTTAATAACTTGCATATCCCACCATCCCACCTTACCATCCATCCCACTCCCAATGCATTTAGGGACATTTCTACACTTGTGAACACCACTGATGCAACAGCTGCTTGAATTGGGGTAGGGAGTTTGGCATAGTTTCCAGAAGGAGGTACACTGTTATAACCAGTAGATAAACACACACAAAGCCACATCAAATGGCTAAATAAGATTTTTATCTGTAGCTGTACAACAAAGGGTTTCTAATTTTTGTTGGGCTTTTTGTTGTACTCTACAACAAAGGGTTTCTAATTTTTGTTGGGCTTTTTGCACACACTTGCAATCCATTCTGCCTCTCTGCCTCATTATCTCATAAGCACCTCCTGAGTGTTCTGAAAAAGCATTTTAGAAATTATTATCACTTGTAATTGGAGGTAAAAACAATACAATAAACTGCCTGTCTGCCACTAATATAAATGTTCAGTCACTACTAAAAGCTGGTTTAGATAACTTTTCAGCTGTTCCCCAGAACTCTTCAAGTATTTTTCTCCCTCCCTCAGAGAAGGATTTCCAGAGGTTAATAAATCTGAGCTGTGACAGACTAAAGAGAGGAGTAAATTCAAAGCAAAAAGCTCTTCACGGCACACCCTGCCTGCAACTTCCTCTCAACGGAGACACTACCTCAGCATCTTGACAGGCTGGAAGTGCAACCCAGTAAAGAGATGTAGGCCAAGACAACTCTCAGGTTCCAAGTGGTATTCCACAGCTGGTAGCCTGACACTCTGCTTCAGTAGCAAAAGTTTTTGCCCTTTCTATTCCTGAAAGTGATTTCAAGCTGTAATTTGAAATCCATGTTACTTGGCTCTGAGAAGACAAAGGCTTCCATGAGTATTTGAGAAAAACTGCTGTTTCAGAAGAATCTGGGAAACAGTTGCTCCAGGAGCCTGCACAAAGCTGTCACAGGCCAGTGGAAAAGGGACAAGCAAATTGAGTGCCTCCTGCCTAGCCAGGAAAGACACCACATCAGCTGCCCCCAAGAGCAAGGTCCCACAAGGGCTTGCCTACTTCATGGTACAAGCTTCACTGACCTCAGGAGTTGCCTGAACTGAAGTGCTCACCAGAGAGCAGGGCTGGCTTTGGAGGAAAGCAGGAGCTCCAGGACAGTCTGGATGCCACAAAGGGGGAGCAGAACAAAACAGGAAACTCTGTAAATTCATACTTTTCCCAGAACCATAATTGCCATAACACAGAGGTTTTTTAAAACTTGAGCTATCACCTATGCCTGATATACAGCCCCACATTCATGCACCTCCACATCCCTCACACTGACAGCACCTAAGATCAGTGGTACCCTTCCATCCAGCTTTCCAGGGGCTGTGAACAGTCTGTCACACCCTCCTATTACCAGCTGTAATCTATCCCAGAAGCTAAAGGCAGAGGGTCGACACCTCCTGTCAGGCTGCTCAGAAGAAGGTACCAAGGTCTACAGCAAAGAGGTCCAAAGCCCTGCCAAGAAGGGGATGTGGGCAGGAAATAGAAGAGCATAGAAGCATCATCACAGCCTGGTTGTGCAGGGTCCTTCCCCAGTTTAAATTAAAAAAGGCACAACAGCTAATAGCATAATAGAAGTGCTTTAATAATAAGATACTAATAAGAAGAGGAATATAGATTATAATTCCTAGATCTCTTCATCCTGGGCATCCTGCTTTGATGGAGCATTGGATAGACCCAATGAAAGCAGTGGCATTCTCATATGCTCTGTTTTGAAATGAAATACAGAACTATTTTATTATATTGCAGTAAATAGATCATATGCCTGTATTGTGCCTAGGCATATATGCCTGACTACACATGCTTGACCACAGAGACACAGCTTGTAATTCTGGGCTCTTTATGGCTACCAGAGTAAGAGATGCAGGCAGGAAGAGACACTGGGTAGCCCAAAACTGTGCCTGCAAAGGGTGGTATAGTTTGGAAACAGGTTAATAGAGCTGCACTGGTTCCACGTTGCAAAGTGGTGATGGTTTTCTGTTGATTGGTTTCTGCTGTTTTCCTGCTAGAATAGACTCATTGGCATCAATGATGTTGAAGGCAAGACTCAGCACATTTTCTGTGATACAGGTCACACTCTGGAAAGTGGATATTATTCAGCAGGACTGACATTCAACAGATGGTATACTGAATTACGGCAAATACAATCCTCCCCAGAAGATCACAGAGAATTCACATTAATTTTTCTTTTGTTGAAAAAATGGAACCCATAGGCAAGAGTGAAATATTGCCACTACAGGTAATCAGCAACAACCCTTCCATAATGCTCTTCCCAGTCTGGCATGAAACTTTTCCTTATGTTTTGATTAAACTTTGCAAGAACTTGGAGGCTTCAGTAGCCAATGCAGGCTAAGGAACAACCACAGTAAAGTTCACAAGAAACATCTTTAACATGAAGAACAAACGTTAACAGCATGAAAAAACTGACTGTTCATCTCCCAGCTGATCTTGTGGGAAAAACTTGTGGAACTTGAAGGATCCAAATCCATCACTTCCAAATTTGTATTAGGAAGCAGTGAGAATATGACTTGGCCTTCACAGATACGTGCAAGTTAAATGGCATTTAATTTATGTTCCTAACATCTCAGATAGCTCTGAGTGGATAGAAAAATTATAATTTAGCTCATCCTTTTAAACCACAATTAATTTGTGAAAGCAGTTGTATTTTGTGCATATTTTTTGCTTCCTTTTTGCAAAAATTATTAAATAGGAGTTAATCAGTTAATCATACCCTCTGATCTTTTCTTTAGTGAATTTGCATTTCTTTTCAAGCGTAGTCAAGTATGCAGTTGGGAAAAGATCTGTAGGACACCAGTGTTGTTCTGGTGGTTGATCGTTTACTAGCAAGTGGCAAGTTTTTCCTGCTCAGAGAATACACCTGCCTATGCAAAAAATCTGTGTTAAAAGATCTTGGTGTGAGATTAGTTAAGGATTCATTAATTTTTTTGTAGATTATATAGAGATAATGCAAGAAACAAAACTTCAAGAAGGCATAAGATGAAAGCCAAGAGCTTAAATATGTGACCTTAGTCCAACTTATGGAACAATGAACATCTCCAGTTGTCTTCTGCAGCTTTTAAAATTAAGTAATTTATTTATACAGTTAAACATGAATTTGATGTCAGCTTTAAGCTTCTGTTATAGAAATTTACCATAGAATCCAATTCAAGAGGCAATTTAACTTTATTAATGTGGGAGGAAATGTGAGCATAATGTGAGCTATTTTTTAACCTTAACTGCCATTCCTGCTATTGCAAGAAAGTGCCTTACACCCATCTGGAAAGCCATTATTAGCAAACTGAATAATTTATCACTTCCAATTTACAAGAAATTAGCCCTTCCTAAGACTAAAACCAGAAGCCATTTAAAAAATAATAATTCAGAAACTTATGTCAGGTTCCAAATTTGAGGAACAGTAGGAGTGTCCTAATGTGTAATTCAGAGAGCACAATTTTAAAACCAGAACCAACTTTTCCTGTCTATAAAAGCAGGTGACTGTGCTTTGCTGCTACCTTATAGGCACCCTTACATGTGTTTCAACTGAATTTTCACAGGTGGGAAATTGTGACATGGAAATCTCTGTGCTTCACCTTTATAATGCTATTTGGAGACATATTCTACTATACAAACATTACCGTTAATATATAGAATGGAAACTGAGTTAACACATTCTGTCTTTAAAATGAACTCTGCATTATTTGAAGTGTATGAGTTTTGAATTAAATACTCTTATATTTAACTAACTACAGGTAGTTATGGGATCAGCCTTTAAGTTGGGTTGAAAGAATAGCCTGACTTGGAAAACAGGGGAAACCAGATGCCTTATTATTCATAAATAAATACATATGGCAAAGGACAAAGTTTGTGGGGTAATGTCAGGTTAATTTCTGTCAAGTGAAATTGCACTGAGTAGAATTTATTTTCAGGTTCCCTTTTTACCTATCCACAGTGCAGAGTCTGTGTTAAGTGCTGCCGAAGGCTGGCAGTAGTGTTTGCTGTCTCTTTTGTGCTGGGTAAACAAAGGCTCATCAGTGAAGAAGCAGTCTAACAGTTTTTAATATCTAGTGAGGTATCAGCTCCCCTTTTAAAAGAATTATAATTAAAAATTTATGAGGTATTGGAAATGTTTAGAATCTGAATTGCATAGTGAAAAGAGGGTGTCTCTGACTACACAGATGTTATACACATGATGGATCGTCAGGCTGTATTTACTAAGGTGGCTGTTTCTGTGTAAATTCCAGAGCTAATTAGAAGTTTGTTTTGGAGAACAAGACACAAAGCCAATCAGTTTGATGAGCTGAGAGATTAGAAGCTGAGCTCACTACCTGTCTTTGGCTTCAATCAAGAAATGATTGTGTTTAAACAAATGAAAACATTATCAAACTTTAGTCAATGATGATTTTCAGTGACACTGCAATGCTGGATTTGCTGTTCCTGGATTCCTCCCTGCACATTTCTCGTGGTCTGTAGAGAGCAGGCAAAGGTACTGTCCTGTGAGAGGTAATTAAAATTATTTTGCAATTCCATCTGCAAAAACTTTCTTCTTTTTCCCCTTTCCCTCCCCCTGCTCTGCAGCCAAAGGTGACCCCACCACAGGTACTCCCAGGAATGTACAAATCTCTGGTATGAGGCTCCATCAGCCTGAAGATAGTGTTTGTATATCTCATCTTGAGCTGCCCACAAAACCATCATTTTCTCTCTCTTTTTTTTTTTTTTTTTCCAGCTTTCCTTCTGTGAAAAAGCAAGGGAAAAAAAAAAACGTGACTCGTGTCTCATGCACAGTGAAACCAAGCAAACTTTCTTTTTTCTTTTTTCTTTTTTATTTTCTTCTTTTTTCTTTTTTTCTTTTTTCTTCTTTTTTTTTCTTTTCTTTTTTCTTTTTTCTTTTTTTTTCTTTTTTTAATCTTTATTTTTTTTTCCCTTAGAGTCTTTTGTAAATGCTATAAAGGAACATGGAAAAATGTAGCTATTACTGCTGTAGGATTTTTGACAAAATATCAAGAACTACAGCAGATTGGAAGCTGTTCTGACAATGAGTGACTGAATACCAGCCAGCTATAAAATAAACATAGGTTGTATAGGTCAGCATATGGAGTTTATCCTGTGATTTTGGGGGAATACTTTATATTATAACATTCCCAAAGTACTCTATAATCTCTGTAAGCTGATGACACAAACATGTAAGATTGAATTAATTGGCACAGCAATGAAGCCACAAATGCAAGACCCTACAGGAAAAAACCCCAAACTTTAAATTCCAAACCAGCTGACTAACACATAGGATAAAAACTTCCCAATGAGGTTGGGTTTGGGGTTTTTTTTTGTTGGTTTTTGTTTTTGTTTTTGTTTTTTGTTGGTTTTTTTTTTTTGTTTTGTTTTGTTTTCCCCATAGAATCATAGAATCCTGTAATAGTTAAGGTTGGAAAAGACCTTTAAGATCATCAAGTCCAACTATCAGCCTAGCACTATGTTCACCACTGAGCCATGTCTCAAGTGCCATATCCACATGTTTATTGAAAACTTTCAGGGGTGGTGACTCCACGACTTCCCTGGGCAGTCTGTTCCAATGCTTTACAACCCTTTCAACGGAAAAAAACCCAAAAACCTGGTAACTAAATATCCCTTGTCCCAACTTGAGCCCATTTCTTCTTGTCCCATCACTTGTTACCTGGGAAATGAGACTGACCTCCACCTCACGACAGCCTCCTTTCAGGAAGGGGCAAAGAGTGATAAGGTTCCCCCCGAGCCCCATTTTCTTCCCGGCTGAAGAACCCCATCTCCCTCAGCTGCTCCTCACAGGACTTGTGCTCCATGTCCTTTACAAGCTCTCTTGCCTTTCCTTCTCTGGACTTGCTCCAAAGCCTCGANATGCTTTACAACCCTTTCAATGGAAAAAAAACAAACCTGGTAACTAAATATCCCTTGTCCCAACTTGAGCCCATTTCTTCTTGTCCCATCACTTGTTACCTGGGAAATGAGACTGACCTCCACCTCACGACAGCCTCCTTTCAGGAAGGGGCAAAGAGTGATAAGGTTCCCCCCGAGCCCCATTTTCTTCCCGGCTGAAGAACCCCATCTCCCTCAGCTGCTCCTCACAGGACTTGTGCTCCATGTCCTTTACAAGCTCTCTTGCCTTTCCTTCTCTGGACTTGCTCCAAAGCCTCGATGTAATTCTTGTAGTGGGGGGGGGAGGGGTCCAACTGCAGAGGGAGCAAATGCTTGTAATAAAATATAATTATTTAAAAGAAGAAATATAAACGACTCTTAATCAATTTAATGTAGTTTCACTGTCAAGACCTGCGAAAATCTTGCTGCATAGAGAACTCTTCAGTAAGCTCCAAATTTCTGATTTACTCTGCAACATTTAAGGCAGCCACAGGATGGCACTGTAAAACTGCAAGTCAAAAACCTCCAACTCCGCTCCTGCTAACACCCACTTCAGTGTGCTAATTGAAATCCATGCAAGCAGTCGCCACAAAGCAGATCCCACCATGATACTCTTTAATGGCTTTTTTTTTTTTTTAAATTTCCAACACCTTTCCCGAAGCAAATCAGCACCCTCAGGTTCAGGGTCTCACAGACCCCGCAGCTGTTGCTGCAGGCAGAATCCTGGTGCTGGTGGTACCTGGCAAGAGGCTGGACTGCTCTGGATGCTTCAGGCAGGCAAAACAGCCACTCTGATGGAAAATATTATGAGGCAGGCTGTCTGTAGGGGAGTTTTTCTATTCCTAAACTGTTTAACATTAGCTTATTTCATAAAGCACGAGTTTTATGCATTTATTTTTCAACGGCCTGATGTAACTTATTAGCTGTGTGATTGTCCTCATCATGCATATAGTGCCCAAAGAGTGATATTATCAGGCTTTTTTCACACACTGTTCTCCTGATAGTATTTCTGCAAGAAGCAGAGTCCAGAGTAGGTTGTGAAAGTGTGGGTGGGAGAGGGGTGTGGGTGCTGGAGCTAATGTGAAGTGTTGAAAATTATTGTGAGTACAATGGCTGATTCTTGGCTGTAGCATTTTACTACATTTAAGTACATAATATCTATCTTTTGCTTCATCTAAATGCCAAATTACCCTCATCCCTTTGAAAAACAACTTTCATGGAGCCTTTTATACCTTAAAATTTTCTGATATTGGGCTCCTCAAGGTACCACACTGAACTAGCTTATTTGCATTTGAAAAGTAGGACACCTTCAAAGTTCATAGGTTTAATTGCTTCGCCAAGGTAATGGGCTTAACTTTTATATATTTTGTGTAATATGGTGTAATAATGACAAAATAATAAATTCCACATTCCATCCTGAAGCAAATCTCTCATTAAAGTCAGTTTGAACTTTACCACAAAAAAAAAAAAAAAAAAAAAAAAAAAAAAAAAAAAAAAAAAAAAAAAAAAAAAAAATTGAGTAACTGAGCCTGGAATTCAGAATTACCACATGCCAGACTTTGCAGTAATGACTGCAGCAAATCTAACAAAATCGAAATTTGTTGGAGATCAAATCTTTTTCTAGAAATAAATAATTAATAGGCAATTGTTACTAAAAAAAATATTATCTAGGGAAGCTAATAGCTGTTCAGTTTAAATTCTTTTTTCCCCTCTAATACATATTTTAAAACACTTGTCTTTAAAATAAAGTTAATTTTTGTGCCTGTGCCCATGTGAATTGGCTACACATTGTGACAGAGCCTTTCCAAGAATATCTGAAACATAACAGCCGTCTTGATAATTTTCAATAAATCATTCCTGGCTGGGAGTCTCAGAGGAAGAGAAACTAAATGATGATTGAATTATCCTTCTATCTCTAAAAGCGATCTTTCTGAATCAGGACTGAGGCACTGTGAGGAAATGGGTTTGGAGCACTAATATTTCTGCTATCATGATTCCCCCTGTTCTCTGAAGAGCCAATGTACCAAATTTCTGCTTTATAGATGAGATTTCACAGTGCAGAGTTACAAAATGGCCAGTGACTCCATGAAGAGATTGAGGTACAGGATAGTGGCAGCAGTACCCCAGCTGAACTCCTCTTGCAGAAATTCTGCAGATGCAGGAATGCACCCGGTTTGATACCAAAGGCAGTGTGACCTGCATAAAGGGCACATTAACTGGGAGTTACATGGCTAAAACAAGACAAATTCCTCCAAAATAAAAGCTCCAGGTCACACCAAGTACCCAATGGCTCTGTCCCAGCTTCCAGCTTCCCCACCATGTCTGTGCCCCGGGCAGAGTGTGTCTGTGCTGCCTTCTCTCTCTCTGGCCAGACTTTGCCATCTTCACCTTCAGAGGCAGAGGAGAAAGAGGCATCTGTAATCAGGCTGTGAATTTAAAGGCAGGCCAGATGCTGCTTGTGGAGCAGTGTGCTCCTCAATGGCCAGAGCTGAACACTTTTCATCCAAAGAGAGATGAACATCCTATTTCTGCGGCATCTCCTGTTTTGCAAACAACAAAGTAAGTACATGTCATGGCTTTTTAGCTGAGAGGCCACGTTTCCTAGGCAGTCCCAGTCCACCTAGAAGATCAAGTAACACAGTCAGAGCAAGTGATGGGCAATGCTGTAATCCACCTCACAATATTCAATATCTCAGTTGCAAAATCTCTCTGAATAAGAAAAAATTATAAGAGGCTTCAAGTCTTTTTTTTTTGTAATCTGAATACAAGCACAATTTGAGTATTTCCTGAAAACAAACAATATTGGCATATTTTAATCACATCATCGGTTGAGACAATCAATCTTGAATATTTTGGTATATTTAAGCACCTATTCTTATATAAATGATTTCATTATGAAGTATTTATTATATGAAGTATTTCATTGCTCCTTTACACTCTACTAGGATGCTCAGTGGTTTAAAGAGAAGAAATCTCACAAAGGAATCTTGCAATCACAAGCCTTACACAAACCCTGGCTCCTATACTCCAGTGTCCCCTGCATGTTCCTTAAAAGTCTTTGAATTAATACCTTAAATATTTATGTAGCTATTTGTTTTCCTGTCTTCTGTCAGGAACTAATGAGTTTTCCATTAATAAATTATATGATGTACATTTAATAACTTCAGTAGTGCTTGCAAATCTCTGTTCAATGAAGATGCAGAGACTTGCAAAGATGTGTCTTGTGTCATGTGTCTCACCTGCCACAACAACTGAACAAATCCAATGGATTTTGTATGGTTATTTGCTGCTAAAATGCCAATAGAGAGTTTATAGTAAAGGAAATTAGCTGTTCAGGCATAGTTTTCCAATAATCACAGACAGACTAGACAGAGGTCTTTCTAGCTTCAGAAATAAGGAAGAGATGCAGAGATGTGATTGCAAAAGTCTATAAGAAAGCCTCCCCATTTTTGACTTTGAGATGTGTGAATGTTTAAGATGCAAAGCCAGAAGACCATATTCCATCTAAAAACTAACAGGTATGACTTCCAAAATAAACAGCATTGACTGACATTGATTCTGAATTTGACCTGTTGTTTAGAAAACATTTTTGTCTGGTTAATGCTCCAGAATACAAAACAGCTTCACACAGTCACAATTATCTAAATGGATTGCATGCAATGGATTATGCAATGGATTGCATAAAAAATGTTATTTTTTCATATATAAAACATACATAGAACACAGTATAATGTTAATGTTGTTTTTTTAATAATTACATTGGAAATATATATCTTTATGCCATATGAAAATAGTGGCCACCTATACAGAGGTAAAAGTTTAGTTGAGCATGTCCTGCCTTTCATAAACTCATAATGGCTGGGCTTGATCTCTGGCTGGCCTCTGTGATGCCACTCAAATGTTTTTCCTGGCACTGAGATCAGACTGACAGGCTTGTAGTTTTCCAGATCCTCCTTCCAGCCTGTCTTGTCAATGGGCCTATCTCTTGTCAATTGGGATCTCCCAAGAATAGAGGAATTTATATCACGTATGTTTTTAATGTCTGAAACAAAGCTCATCTGCCAGCACTTGTATTAGATGATCCCAAATTGCCTAAATGTTTCGGGAAATACGTTTTCATCAGGTGACACCCTTGCATTCAGGTCAGCACAGAGCAGGAGCTGGAGCTGGGCTGTTTCAAATGTGATGATGCCAAAGCTTACACCTTAGCTGAGCTGTGTAGTGGAAATTGTGCTCACTGGTGTCTTGAGAAGGATTCACTTTGGAGCACATAAGAGGGGGCTGGGGCTTAGTGCTGTAGTGTCTTGTCTAATTCTACTTTTTTTTTTTTTTTAAGCTGCAATAGAAAAGCTTAATACTTCCTACAAGCTGTACATACAGTATTGTAAGAAATGTAGACCTGTTTGCACCAGAGACTACAACTGTAGTTCCAGAAGCTGGTGAGGAAAAAAATGCCTCTGTAGCACTGCTGGGCATCACTGGTCCATTCTCTGGGAAAAACATGGAAGACATTGGCTAGGCTGTCCTAATAAGAGTAAAGTGGGAAAAAAGTGTGCCAGGCTGTGAAATAAGAGAGAGTCTGTTGGTCTATCATAGCTGATGTTCTCACAAGTCAGTGGTGCAGAACTGTGCTTACTACATACAACCAGAATCTCTTACAAAATCAGCTAACATTTTTGCAGCAGATGTTATATGCTGCACATGTCAACTCAAGATGACAGTCTCCTTAAATGCTTTTCAGTGATTGCCTGGATAGTTCAATAAGTTATCTGGATACCACTTCTGCAAGGATGTTATGGCTGTAAACTGCTGCTAATGGAGAATTCACCATAATTTATGACTTCTACCTTTACAGCATCTTTTTTTCTTTCAAAGCACTTACTTGAAAACTAATAAAGCATGTAAGCATTATAATAATAGCTAAGATTCGTTCATGAGATTTACAGGATACAGTTTGAGTTGACACAAATAACATCTCTAACTAGTTAATTATTGTACTTCCCAGGAGATTGATCCAGCAGCAATTACCAATATCAACGCAAAACACCATGTCCAGCGCTTTCCATTTTACCCATGTTCATATTTGTACACATTGCTTTGCTAATTAGAAACAGAAGGACATTCTTTTGGCATTTGAGTCTTTCTGTATGAGGCCTGGCTGGAGCACACTCCTTTCAGCCCTGTCTTCAAGCAACAAGTGCCTCCAAGGAGGGCAAATGTATGTCAAATTGGCAGCTCCTTAGGTTGTCCTCCAGCTTACAGTTTCCTAATCCTCAGCATTTGCAGCCTGGCTCAGTCCCTGGGGCCTGAGATGTATTCTAGAGGCTTTGATAAGAGCTAACAGGTGAAATCCTCCCCCCAAAAGATCTACATAATTCTCAAGTCTATATATTGCTCTATCCAAATCTGTGCCCCCTTTTTTGCCACACCTCCCTGAGTGCTTCTTTCTCCCTGCTCTTCTCACAGGGTTAGCAATTTACAACAGCTTTGAGCAGCAAACCCCAACTGTCCCTGTTTAAATGCTGATTCACAGTAATTATTGCTCTTGTGTGAGTGTAATTTAAGGGATAATCCTGCAGCTTGCTGCTGCTTACATTCACCTTTTCCTTCTTGTTTAGGAAACAGCCTTGTTCAGCACAAACATTCATACAATTCATATAGGAGAGGGCATATCCTTGACTTATCATCATCCACGATTCTTTTCACTTGACAGGTTGAAAAATGCGTACACCTATTTTCTCTGATGGTTCCCTTATCACTGTGGGCCTTCCTGAGGCTAAATCTGCTCAACCATTCAATTTTGATTCTGGAAGCAATGTTAAGGCCATTAGCTGTGTCCACATAAGGATGCTGTTATAAAACTTGACACGCTTATTAATCATAAATTCAGTAGACATTCTGCTTCAATCTTTTTGGAGCCTGCTTATGCTTCATTTATGATGTAAAGTGAGGGTTTAGGGGAAAGGTGGTGTATTTTTAGATCAGTATTTATGTCAGGTAGCAGAGAGCATTCGGTATTTCCATATCGCTTTCCACCCAAGGAAATACACTTAGCTCTTTCCCACTTGGATTGCACGTGGTTTGATCCAGAGTGAGAGAGTGACAAAGTGCAGTTAGAGAAGTTCAAGAACAGGTGGCTGCAGACAAATGTTCGCTCTCTGCCTTATCAGTGGGGGACTAGCACCATCCCTTTGCCACAATATATTACCATTTATTGCTTCTGTATCATGATACCATCGTTTGAGGGGGAGGCCAAAACATTGTATTAGAATCACTTTCCTCACAGATGAATTCCACTAGTGGCTTTTAAAGTGAAGCTGCCAAAATCTATATTCCTGAAATGGTACTTGTCTAAACCCATAGAACACCGGTGGCTTCCAAACTGCTAGTTAAATACATCTCACAACAATCATTTTTGGATTGCCAAACTGACTCAATTAAGACATTTGTAACACATTGTATATTCATCCTGGACTCATGAAATGGCTTAGCAAAGACCATTTGCCTTGGAAAACAAGAATGTATTTCCATGGAAGAGGGAAGTAAATAGACTGTAACCTTCTGCTAGCATCTGCCAGCACATTGCTCTGAGCCCACCAGTCCAGGTCATAGCTGTATTCAGCTCTGGCTACAGATAAGATTTCTTGTCACTTGGAAAACAGCTGTCTGCAACTCTGTTATAATTGCATTTTCCTCTAATTGCCTGAATTTGTTCAAATCCGATAAACTAAAAGTGAAATGCAGTGAGGCAGAAAATGTGGAGATCAGCCCCAAAGATAATATGAATGCAGTGGCCTGTGAACTAAGGCTCCTGAATTTTGTACGTGTAGGAGAGTTGAAGGCAGCAGAAGAGGTCTGATTTGAGAACACAATATAGGAAGAGACAATATGGGTCACCATGCTTAGTCTCCAATTTCACAGGCAACCCTATCGTAGAATTACTTTAGTCAGTTTATTGAGTTCTGTGTGTAGAAAATTTTAATGACCAATGCACAGGCTGGCACTGCTGTTTCAAATCCTCTGCAAATATTTCTTGTCATCATCCCCTGGTTCAGGAAGATATGATTAAAAATAAAATACTCCAACTTCTTGCCCTGCTCACCCCAATCCAACCTCCAATTTTAATTTCATTTTTAAATAAAATTTGCATTCCTTTTGAGCCACATACCATTTTCCACTTTTTTGAAGATGCTTGCCTTGTTGTTAGCTGACCTGGCCACACATCAGAGCATCAGTGCTCCCCTTCCACTTACCTCCATGGCTGCCAAATGTGCTGTCGTTTCACCTCAGGTGGAATCATTAACTACAATACCCTGTCTTCTCACAGTCCAATAAGTGCTGAAACCCTGTGGTCGTACACCACAATTAATCTCTTCTGATGTTCAGGTACAGAAGAGATTCATGTTTGATTCTCTCTATTGGGAAGTTGCTCATTAGAGGTTGTAGAATAAGAGAGATGACTATTATGGGTGGGCTTTTCTTTTCCTTTTTCCTTTTTGCCTGTACTTGGGCTTGAAGATCATATTTTTCCCCTTTGATTTGCTCTGTTTTATTACTTTTAAGGTAGTTTTTATATGCAAGTTGCTTTTCATGTGCTTTTTTCACCTACCAAGCTGTGTCTTCTGCCTCCAGGCTGTGCTCTGTGTGACGTCCACAGCTCCCCTTACCTGTAACTTGGCTCAGATCTCACCAGCTTTTGTTTGACCATTGAGTGACCCATATTATTTCACAGAATTTTAAGTATTGCTGTCATACTAATAATACCTAGAAACATTGCTTTACTGATTGCTTGAGAAATTTTATTTGTTCACTAAAGCCCTTTGAGCTAAGCATTCAATATGTTTCCTTAAGTTAGAGCTTCGAAATTTAGAAGTCAGGCTATTAATTGTCAGCATTGACTCTTCAAATGTCTAGAGGGATGTCTGCCCTTTCCTTTGATAATGTCTCTGAAAAATCCCAAACTGAGACAGTGGTATGTGTTTTAGGGAGTTCTAATTATATTCTGTTTTATCATTTATCAGGCACATGAAGGTAAATGCACAGTTTCTTCTTATATCAGTAAAATTTGTGCAAGAGTCATGGATCTGGGATTAAGGCCCCACTACAGCTTTGACTGAATTACTTCCTAAGTTCTTTTTTGCAATCATTATTGTAATGGACTCTGGATGAAAATACCTAAGCCCCTTCACACTGGGTTCCATTGATTTACAGTACTGATTTACCAAATTTCATGAGGACCAAGATAAAAAGGGCTTGTGCTTTCAACTGGAGAAGCATGCATTTAGTATATACACTAAATCAGGCACAAAGACCTGGATCACTTAGTGTTTTATTGTATTTCTGAAATAAGTTTTTAACTTCCCTCTGGGTTTTTCCAGCATTTTCAACTACACCTAAACGATTAGAATAAAAATGAGGGTATTGGTACAGCAGCAATGAACTTTACAATAGCTAACATTGAGTCACCTGGTCTTTACCATGGCATGCAAAATCTCATGGAGCCAGAATAGAGGCACATTGACATTAATAATGCATGCACAGAATTGCTGATTTTATAAGTTCTATTAAAATCAGCACGTTGGCAGATTGAGCAGGGAAAAATCTCCAAGACTCTTACTAGATAATGCTGGACTAATCTCCTAGCTTAAGTCCCATCTGTCTCTGAACTATGGGTACCACAAGTAGGACCCCATGGAAATGCCTCTCTTCTCACGGGACCCTCAGAATTATCTCTGCCTTCTGTTTCCAGAACAGAAGTTGGATTTTCATATTCCTGAAAACTAGGCAACTGCAACAACCCATTAAATGTAGAATACTAAAACAGTCTTTGGAGGAGGGACTGGGAGTTTTGCCAGCAGCCCATAGAGTCATGTTTATTTTTGGACTCTCAACACACATAGATGTTTAAGAAAACCCTGCTAATCTTGAGCAACAGCTTCACAAGAGGTGGGGATATTCCCCTCATTTCAGAGTGACACATAACCCCTGGGCACAAGATGCTTCAGAAATCTGGGCGTTGTACACCACAGGCAGCTGGACTGAATCTGCTCTAGGCACTGAAATAAATCTGGAAGGGCTTGAGGAGAGGGAGGGAAGGAAAGCAGGAAGGCAGGAAGGCAGGAAGGAAGGAATGTGTTCTGCCTGAAGGCCAGCGGTGTAGGCATGTGATGGACACTTAGATTGATGTGTTTCTGTGAGATAGGACAAGGAACAACTCTTATTATATCAGATTAGATTTAGGCAAGGAGGTCATGAGGCTGCCTCTTCTACTTCCCAAGAATTGTTGTTTTCTTATCATGCATCCAAAATGTAGGAAAATTATCTTCAAGAGCTCTGTGAAAATGAGTATCTGTGGCAGAGATCATGTGGCAGCAGATACAGTAAAAGTACTTCATCCAGTTTGGACAATCTGTTCCAACTTTATTTCCAAATTTATTCAGAAAAATCACGGATTTTGGGTAGCATTTAGCAAACATCCATATTGCTACCAGACAGGTACAGGCTATTTTACAGAAATTTATGAATGTAGATGTGACTGCTCATAAATATAGTGATGAAAAATAGAGCAGTGTATGCTTTCTATATTGCAATGGTATCCTCCGTGTAATGACTTCAGATACATTTGTAACTGGTGTCAAACCTGTCATCACTCCAGCCCTAAGAGAAGCAGAAGGCTGAGTCATGGAGGATGTGTGCAGATGGCTAAATAAAGCAGGACAGAGCTCTCTGTGTACTCCTGCCTGGTGGTGGTGTTCCCTAGGGCATATCTATGTGCTGCAAACCCCTTTTCCTGCAGAGGAGTGGGCAAGGACCTAGAGGAAGCGAGTTTTGCTGGTGCCAGGGAGAACTGCTGTGGGCAGCAGGTGAAACAATGCCCCAGAGAACATGGATGGTGGCACAGTGCAGGATCATGGGTTGCCTCTGTTTAATATAAAAGACAGACCAGCTGTTTGGCTTGTGTACACACAGGGAAATTGTGGCAGAAGTAGGGGGTGCCAAAACAGTCATTCAGGTATTTGCTGGAATTTCAAAATACTAAGGCAAGTTTGCAAAAAAGGAATAAAACTTCCTCTAATTTCATGTCATATAAGAATTGCTGCTGTCCCTGGCTACCAGGAGGAAGAGCCTGTCATTTCTAGGCTACATGCACACACAGCCCCAAATCCCTCTCTTTTTATTTCATATTAGGTTTAGTTCAAGTTTGTCTTCTGCCAAGAGGTCTGCAGAAAAGTGAGCCCCTGCACAGGCAGTCATTCACCTCCAAGTCCAATTCTTCATGGGTCAGGCAATCCAGCAGCTCCACATGGGACCTTAATGAAACATTCCAAGAAAGCTCCAGGGACAGATAGTCATTAAAAGCTGTTAACACCACCATAATTAAAAACAAATTAACAGGAAATCTGAAATTGCCTTAAGAATTGTTTCTGTCTTGTGTCACATCTCATAAATCTCAAATTACCATTAAAATTTGACTTAGTATTTCAGAATAGCTGCAAGATCAACAAGCCACTGCAAAATAGTTAAAAACCTACAAAATTTGCTTTCTTAGCACTAAGACCAGAGGATTTCCCTGATAGTCTGAATGGCACTGATGCTTTTAAAATTCTTTATTTACTATATTTTAGAGGAAAGAAATAACAAAAGGGAAGATGGTTCAGTAGCTGCAGCTGTATTTGTAATGAATATTTCTCCAGCATTGCTTTTTTCCTGCTGAACTTGAAATGAGTTAGCCTTTTTAGCCAGGTCATCCTTCCTGTCACAGGAAGTATTAGGTAGTTTCTGCATCCTCATTTAAACAGGTGTTTATTAAAACCTAGATAAGAAATGAAATTAAAATTTCATCCAAAAGAGTGTGGGTTGAATTTCCCAGCCTTTTTGAAATGGTTGTGCTTAAAGATTTAAAGGATTTCTTCTTATACTACTACATTTGTAAAAATACTGAGACAGTGGAACTATTTAAGGTTTTGACTCCATAGAGAACATAAAACTTGTTTCAAAATAATTTTGTGAACCTATACATATATGATCAGGAAACTATAGGTATCTATTGTAAGCTCAACAATTTAAAAGACAATGACAGGATCAATTTTGGAGCAAAACAAAATTTAAACTCAGTGTGTCAAAATAGCTATGGTTTCATTAAAAGCCTGATGCTATCAGATATTTCATTAAAAGCTCAAATCCTATGGAAAAATAATTATGTGATGATCTCAACTTTCACTTAAAAGCAATGCAATTGATTTTATGGCAAGTCCTGCCTGGATGGAGAAAAAAAGCACTAGAAAATGTATCCCAAGTGCGTTCTATAGACTCAAAACCTGAAGACAAATAAAAGATTCTATAGACAATAGACTTCAAAATTCCAGGTCTATTGTGAACTCATCTTCAGATTTTTTTAGGACTGACAATCCTGATTCCTTAAGAAAAAAAAAAATCTAATAATTTGCATTGTCAAAGAATGTCAGAAAATATAGCTTGTCATTTTTGTCAGCTTACCAGTTTTTTATCATTGCTAATAATGCAGTTTCTTTTATTATATTAGTTAGACTACAAAGTTCTTCAACAAGCTTTGTGTTATTTTTTTCCCTTGAACACTAACATTTTTGTTTAATCTACAAAGTGATTATGAAGTACACTGTCTCATGTAAAGACCACCAATTTGGTCTTCCAAACCTGCACACACAAAATTAATTTCTGCTTTTTGCCAGGCTGTGTGGACACAGGTCAGTGCTGCCTAAGAGCATTCCAAAGGAATGAATCCATCCTCACAGTGCAGCACAGCAAGGGCCAGGGCAGGGCAGCAGGCAACACAGAAAGAAGGGAACTGAAAAATGTTTTAACAAAGCCAGTCCAGGACACCAAGAGACGAGGGACTATTTTTGTACAGAATTTTAGTTCCTGAGATGTCCAGATGAGGCCACTGTGGTTTTATTATCTCAATTTAAAGAAAAATTTAATTTGGTTACCTCAGAGTTCCCCATCTCCACAATGGCAAGCATACTCAATAGCTTGTTTTTCTGTTGGAAAACAAAGAATAGGAAACGGTTTGTCTTTTATTTTTTTTTGTTTCACACAGTGGTTATGATACTTACAGAGGCAGGAAGGGAACTGGACAATGAGAGCTGCAGATGTGGAATTTCTTTTAAAATCCCCTTTGCTGCTGCTTGATGTCTGGCAGGCAGTGGAGATACAGCAGGAGATGCTGTGAGGCTGAAGCAGAGCAAGCATTTTTCTTTGATAGAGATCCCCTGGTGAAGCTTTCCAGAAACAGCCCAGCCCAGGCTCTGCTGGGCTGTATCACAGGCCTGGTTTCAAATGGACAGTGTGATGCAAAGCCAGGGAAGGATACAGAGCACTTTGGCTGAGTCACGCTGTTAGGATTTCTGTGGTGAGAAGCCACAGCTGGCACTGCCAAGTCCCCAGGCAGTAAACTCCAGTGTGTTTTGGAGACGGGGACAATGTTCTCATCAAAAAATATCTGGCCAGCCATGGGGGGGAGGCAGTGGCTATAGGGATACTGTGCTCCCTTTTGTTTTGTTTTCATTTGTTTCTAAAAGTGAGCAGCAGAAGAAAAAGCTCTGAAGCGACCATGGGGCCATGGTCACAGGTGAGAGCCCAGCCACAGGGAGCAAAGCCAGTCTCTGGCAGATCCTGGCAGATTCTCTGCAGCAGATTCCTCATTTCAGAACTGAGACTAAAAGAAGGGAAATGACTAATTTTACCAATGCTCTCTAAAAAGCCTTTTTCTTACCTTTGCATTTGCCACTGCAGAAACAAAATGCCACGTTCAAATCCATGGATGCTCTCTAATAAGTGCATTTTTAACAGCAGCTGGGCAGACAACCCAAAGGCAGAGCTCATGAGGGGCTCATGATTTCACTTCTCCACCCTTTTGGGATGAAGTGCCACATTTTAGGGCCCCATCATGCTCAGCCCAGTCTTGCCCATGCCACTGGGTTTCTTCTTCCCCCTGAACATCTTCTCTGCCTGCAGCATCAGGGTTATCTCTGGCACCCTGGGCAGTGTGTGGGGATGATTGTTAACAAGAACACTGAGTCAGTTCAGCTCTGATAGCAATTAGTATAACATTTGTATGTAAACTGACAAGTACTGGCAAAAAGTGCTTGTGAGGGAGGGATCTGTGACTCACAGGCTGCCACCTCACTCTAACCAGATACAACTGGCCTCAGCCTTTTTCAGGCTCACCCAGGCACTCCAGAGAATGCAATAATTCAGCCTCAGCACCAGCTGGTTTTATGCCACTCAGCCCTGCTCAAACACAGGTTTTAATTGTGTGGCTCACTCATCTCCCCACCGTCTCGCACTGCCTGCTGTGGTCCTGACTGGTGCAGGACCCCACTTGTCAGACACAACTGCAGGAATGCCCCCTCTCTTCCCTCTCTTCCCAAGCAGATGCAGCTCTGTGAGGGACCCAAAGCTCAAAGGAGACTGAGTGGTGCTTGGCAGTAAGAAGGGGCTGTGGGGATTGACTCCAAAGTGGTTACTGGAGTGCCTTGACTTCCAGATGCAGTTTTCTGCATAATCTTTTAGCATCAGCAATAACACAAGGTTTTAGGGTGAGGATCTCTGAAATGAGATGGTAAGGGAGGGTACATTCATCACCAAATCTCCCAGAAGTCAGCAACACATCTTCATCACCACAGATTCAATGGAGAGGAAAAGCCCTGAAAGCCTTGCACTATTTGTTGCAATTTTCACCTAGTTTGGATGATACCTGAAATTTTTGCAGATCCTTTTTATGGTCCCTTTGAGTTTAAATTTAGTGCATACGTATTCCTGTAGTAATACAATTTCCTTTCACCAGCAGAGCTCACTTCAGCTGTTGTTGGGTATTATTATACCTCACTGCTCCTTTCCTCTTCCACCAGCCCCTCTGTATTGCATCTAAATGTCACTTATAGTTCAAGCTATTTGACTGCTAGTCCCCCTGTACCCCAGAATAGCCCAGGAAGACCTGAAAGTTCACAAGGAAAGGGACATCGAGAGGCTCCATTTTCTAGAGTACAAAAGAACCAGACCCCAAAAATCTGGCTGATAGATGTGAAAGCAGCACAGGATATTTAGGACAGAGTAATTTGGTGAGAACTGTGTGGTATGACTGCTCACACTTGGTGCTGTGGGTAGCAAGAAATTATCCAAGTGGGCACAGATACTACTGGGCAAAATGTCACTGCTGAATTTGGCACCCCTTCTGGAAAGAAAGAGGTCAATCCTTACCGCAAAGGACATATAAAAGCTAGAACTTTTTGTGAACATTATTTTTGTTTAACTTAGCAGAAAACAAGGAGTGACATAAAAAAAAGTCTTTGTTAGTGTGTTTGCAGCATGCAAAATTTTCTTGTAGACTGATAGAGAAATCAGGAACCAAAATAAAAGTGATTATGAAAACATCCTTTAAGTCTGAGATGAAATTATGTCTTCTTTGCTTGTTTCCTTCTTTAGCTTGCTTGTTTGTTTTTTTTTGAAATCACTCTTGCTAATTGTCCTGCAGTCATGGTATGTACTGGATAGCCAAGAAAGCTGACAAGGTGAAGTTATATACAGCATCCTTGTGACCTTTTTGCAGTGAAGATACATGTCTCTCCAATAAAGCCCAGGCCAAATGACAGTGACAGCTGTCTTGTGGCATTCAGTTTGAATTGAACAGGTTTGCTCACAAGTCAGGAGCAAGTGTTTCATTACAGACTGTGCACCAAGATCAGCATAAGCCCCCAAAAGTGAAACTTTCCCTCAGCAGCTATGGAAACTGTTCCGGTGGACTGAGATGCACTTCACAGGCTCCTCCCTGTCTCCTTGCTTTGACTTTCCCACCTCCTGCAAGCTGTCACCCTCTGTTGGCATTTGCATATTGCAAGGGAATAAAACCTCAGTTCTCTCAGGAGTGAACCAGAGTGTTATGGGAACGGAGCACTCGAAGAACGAGGAGAGAAGGAGCATGGTTTTCCTTAGGAAAGGCCCGAAGCTGCCTGCATGGGAAGATGCCCTGCTGGCAGGGAGAGAGCCCAAGGCACTGCTGAAACGGGGATTGCGTTATGTCAGCTTGAGCCTCATAATGAAAGGGATGACCAGCACGCCTGACTTCTTGTGGGGACTGCATGAGGTGCAGAAGCTGAACCTCTCCCGCAACCAGCTGGTGGTGATTCCTCCTTCGCTGGGGAAGCTGGACAGGCTGGTGGTGCTGAACTTGGGTGGTAACTGCCTCAAGTGCCTTCCTAAGGAGATCGGGCTGCTGAGGAACCTGAAGGTCTTGTTCGTCAATATGAATTGCCTAAAAGAAGTGCCAGCAGAGCTCAGCTTGTGCAGGAAGCTGGAGGTTCTGAGCCTCTCACACAACTGCATCTCACAACTGCCTTTGAGCTTCACCGACCTGACAAGTTTGAGGAAACTGAACCTCAGTAACAACCGCTTTGTGCAAATTCCCCTGTGCATTTTCGCCCTGAGAAGCTTAGACTTCTTGCACCTGGGGTCCAACAAGCTGGAAAACATCGCAGAGAGTATCCAGTATCTGGTCAATCTGCAAATCTTTATCGTGGAAAACAACAACATACGCAGCCTGCCACGGTCCCTGTGCTACATCAGCACCCTGGAGCTGCTGAACGCCGACTACAACGCCATCCAGACCCTCCCAGAGGAGCTGTACCGGCTGCGCCGCCTGCGCCGCATTGCCTGGAACCCCATGGACAAAGGCCTCCACATCGCCCACAACCCCTTGTCCCGGCCCCTGCCCGAGGTCGTCGAGGGCGGGCTGGATGTCCTCTTCAGCTACCTCAGGGACAAAAAGGAGCACAACTGAGCTTCCGCTGAGCTTGGGATTAAGCCTGTCATCGAGACTCAATCGCATCGGAGAGCTTTCCTGCACAGGCATTTCCACTTCATAATGCTTGGATTTTGAAGGCGATGGATGGCTTTAGTAACAGTTGGAGGAGAGCAAGTAAAGTATGATGGTCTTGATTAAGTGTGGGAAGAGCAAACTTTCTAAAAATAACCACCCCTGTAACCTTCACTGTTGTGGTACTTGGGGGGTTTTTATAGAAAAGAAAAAATACAACACAGTTGTGATAAAATATTTGCTCTTCGTTTGACAGAAACAAATTAAAGCAGACTGCCAAACATGCAGAAATGTATATTTGACAGCTATTAGGCTGAAGAAATATTAATATAACTTAGACTTTCTGTCTGTGATTGCAGTTGCATTTCTACTCCTGCTCACTTCTTCATACACAGGTAAACCACGACATAAACAAACACTGCTGTCTAAGTGAATCTCAAGGAAAATGTTTGCTTTTGGCAGTGAATATATCCTGAGCTATATTAGCTCACAGACAATATATTACTGGTCAGTTCAATACCACTCGTTGTTTACCCCACAGCTGTGCTCTGGCCTGTATAAATTACAGGTAGAGATTGCCAGTGATGAGGCAATTTGCCAGTTCTTTGGAAGTAGATCCCAAACATCCCCAGAGCTCCTACTTCCCCTGGTAGAAGACAAGCAGCCCTTCACATGGAGCCTCCTAGGATGCTGACAGCAGTGCTTCACATCAGCTGGGAGCAGCATCTGCACAAAGCAGAGAAAGGACTGTGGCTTCTTCCCTCACACAAAGGATGGAGTTGCTCATTGCTAGATGCACAACTGCTCTCCATTCTCTTTCCCGTATCCCTGCAATCCGAGCTATGGAGTAACTTTACTCAGGAGGCAGTACATCTCCTAAAGGTGAAATATTTCTTTCAGGAAAAGCAGCATCAACCCAGTCATCACCTTAAGTAAGAGCTTCAAAAACAAATAGTTATTTCTGGGATTTTCAGTATCAGCCAGTAGCATAAAAGTCAGGTCTTACGTGGTTTCTCATATTGATCTTCTGTGAATGTCCTTCATCAAAGTTTTATCTGGTAATAAAGAGGCAGTATGAAAGAGCTGTTAACAATTTATGCAACTCGAGGTTTTTTTGTTCCCTCACACCAGTGTAAAACAGAAGCAGTTCTGTTGAAATCAGTGGAGATAAATGCTTGTAATGGCAGTGTAAGAGAGGAATGAAATTGTAATTCTTGAGCTAATTATGAGTATTCAAAACCATTTTCAAAGTGCTTCATATGTCAGATCTCAGGAATTGATTATTTTCTAAAACTTAATTTGTTCAAAATTATGAAAGGCTGTGAAAGGCTGATCCTGCTTCTAGTGAAGTTAATGAACAATGCCTGGCTGAGGGAAAAACTCCTCAGCAGAGGTAGGAGCAGCCTGATAACAGCAGACAATTTTGTAATTCATAGGTACATGTGAGTAAACGCAGCACCTTTGGTCACACTGACATTATGGGTGTGATATTGAATGCCAGCAATGAGGAATCAGTGCTCACAGAATATTCCACCCTGGGTCTGCCTGCCCTGATATTTTATTGTGTTGGATCATTTTGTGTATGATTTGTTATCTTAATTGAGAATTTCAGTGTTAGGCCCAGAAATCACAGTCTCCAAGCATGCAGTCAAGGACAAATCTTATGTTTCTAGCAAACAAGCAATTTTGAAGGGTATTTTTGCTCAAGCATTAAGAAAAGTAAGCAATAAAACAAATATTTTCTGAATTTTTTTACTTAGTAAATGTTTCAAATGCAAAGGTGTTTTATGTGTAGTTTTACATATATTTATCTCACCCAAGCAAAATTCCAAGTTTTTAATGAACAATAAATTAATATATGATTCCATTAGAGACTAGGAATTAAGCTGCAATTATTTTTAGAAATACCAATAGATAATTCTTGGAGGGGATTAGGGCCAGATTATTAACTTTTCTAAATGCCTATTTCATATCCCTAAGTCTGGCATTCACGTAAACACTCAATATTGCTTTGCAGGAAAATTAGATGCCTGTGGCATTAATCACCTGAAAAGATTTTCCACATGTCAGTACCCAGGATTATATGACACCAGATAGCCTCTGATATGATCTGACTAGAAGAGGTATGCACAGTAATTTACATGGAAGATGTGAGGTTGGACTGTGTGTGTTCATTAGGATACCACTATGAGGGTGAGAAACACCGAACGATTCAAGAAAATGATCTCCAGACAGAGGATTAAAAGGCAAATTTGACATAATCAAATGCATCTGCAAAAGCAGTTATAATATAAAGTGCAATACCAATAATTTAAAATTAAATTATTCAATTGAATCATAATGACCTTTTACTCAAGCTAATAAACCCTTGCAAGCATATGAAACACATAAAAGTGACTGCCTTTTTAAACAGAATAATAAAATTGATTGAATAAATGGTGCTTTAATGTATAATTCAGATTTTACCATTAAGAAAATAATTTCTACCGATCTGCTTTAGTATTTTTTTCATTCCTCAGTCAAGGCCCCTACAAATACCTTTCTCAGAGATACAGAAAATTATCTCTCATGACTGAGGGTAGTGTTCTGAATTCTTCCTGTAAAAAGAAAAGACTGTATACCACTGTTATTGTATAGAAACATGCATGAAAGGCAAATAAGGACATATGTATTTGCATCTGAGTGGGAGGAAGACAGAAGAAGCAAGCAAGGGCACAGGAGGGAGATAGAATGTATAATGTTTCGTGCCGGCTCTAGTTTTGAGCAGGGCATTAGAAAAGAATTGATGGATCTCAGCATTGTCATCTGATATCAGCTGTGCAGATGACAGAGAGAAAAGGAACTGAAAGGTTGCAGGGCCTGTAGTCATATCTTGTCATATATGACAACAGTACCACTTCTGTGTACATCAAATGATACAAGTTTAATTTTATAACCTTTCAGAGGACTATATGCAGAATATTACTCTTGTTTCTGGTAAGCACTGAAGTTTTCTTATCCTGAGCCTCACAGCAGCATAATTTTTGATACATATATTATTTTTGGTAATGGTAGTGTTCTTCAAAGGACCTGAAAATGTGGGTTCCACTTGTGGAAAATGATCTTTTTCTGGCATAGTGGCTTTTCTATGGCTGTCACAGAAGCTCTCAAGGTGCTTAGAAAAACCCTTGAGGTGGGCAAAAGAAAGGGCAAAAAACAAGAACAAAGTAGAAAGAATATAATCAGGGGTCAAGTTGGTTGGGATAAATGTAATATACAATAGGGTGATAGAATTCTCAGCTGTCATCAATCACACTGGTTGTACATTTGGTCAGATCTGGTGAAAAAGCTCCACCTAGTCTTGTTTTAAATTGAAAAGAAAGCTGCATTCTGTGTAAAACTTAAAGTCTAGTCAACAAGCAAAGCCTTTGAAAACTGGAAGGCTTCAGGCTTTTCACCTAACCAAAGTTAGTGATTCAGCCTTTGACTGAAAGAAAGAAATCTTCTTCTGAAGTGTTGCACTAATACCTGACTGGAAATTAATGCCAAAACGTCTCGTACCTACTGCTCTGAGGCTACTCACCAGCTCTGGCACATGGGCCACGTTCTTAGTGCCACTTGTGACTGGTAAATTCCCAAATACATTGCCTTGTCCCAGCAGCCACTTGGGGCATGTCTCCTGGCCAGGAACACCACTCTGTTACATGAGCAAAGCAGCAAGAACCTACAAAGACCAATTTCCAAGCTGTGGAAAGTTTCCAAGATGTGGAATGAAGTGGCATTTCAAAACAGCTTTCAGAGTCCAATTTAAACATCTTGAAATTCAGATTTAAAAGTTTGTGGTTATTAATCTGGATGAAAAATATGTCAACTTCTTATTTTGGTGAACTTGCCTACATTTTCTCCATACTTTTTTTTTTTTCATTTCCATCAAAATCCTCTTTTTTAGTCAACATAAAGAACAGTTTCTAGTCATTTTACTCTAAGAACATGCATTCTGCAAGTTCAAACTTTTTGGGACATAAATGAAATAATTTCTTATTATGTTACAGGTAGCTTCAGGAAGCCAGATCTTTCAGTTAATATTTTTAAATCAGTGAAGGAGTAGAAATCTAAAAAATATTACGTTGACTCTGGAGAGATTTGGACTTGTTATTTACTTCACTAGGCCAGCACATTACTTGAAAAAACATAACACAGTATATAAGTTCTTCAATTAGAAAAATCATTGACACTTCAGCTTGTTTCCTTAAACAATGAAGAAAAAAGCCTCAAAGGTCTTCATCACATGAGAGATGGAAAGAAAGAAGGAGGGAGGGAGAGAAGGAAGAAGGAAGGAAGGAAGGAAGGAAGGAAGGAAGGAAGGAAGGAAGGAAAAATTATTTGATGTCACCAAATTTCAAGGGTAAATTTGCTGCATAGCCTTCAGACAGCAGTTCTTGAGTAATTCAAGGAGTGTTTTGAACTGCCTGGCACAGTTCTAATTAGTATGCACGAAAATATTATGTAAAAAAAAATATAATCATTCATAAAATATTAAGAAAGCATGTATATTATTGTATCACATGTTCTTCTGGCATTCTCACATGTAGGAGCTGAAATCTTGAAATAGTTACAGATTAAGGAGAATTCTGGCTCTAGAAGGACTCGTAATTATATGAGAATATATACTTTTCCCATTTTATATGTGGCAAAACTCAGATTTAAGAACTCAGTAAATGTTTAAATGGTAATAAGGCTTTAGATATATTGATACAGAGGTAGGCTTTAATGCACACATATGGAGTAAGTCTGAAAATCCTCTTATAATATTGCATGATTATTCCTCTATACAAGTAAGAGGCAGAATAATAATTATAAATGACCCTCTCTCACTGATTCCACACATTTATTTTTTAAATTTTATCCACACATTTATCTGTGGTGCAACAAGAGCCAACCAGCCTCCAAAAACAACCCTTCAGCACTGCCCAGCAGATCCAATAGCATCCTGCACCAGTACTGTCACCTACAGCACAGGATTATTTTGCAGGCTTTAATGACAAAGCCTGAAGTTTATACACCAATGTATGTGGAGTCACATCATGCATGGCTAAAAAGGTGGTTTCCAGCAAAGCAGGAAGTGTATCAACGGCTTCAGAAAAGGTCACTGCAAATTATGATGCCTCATAAAGTGAGCTTACCCAGGCAGAGTGAAAAGAAGACCAAAGGGCAGAGCTATATGTTTTCCTAGAGCTCAGAGGAGTTTTCAGATACCATAAATTCATTGATGGAAAGCCTGCTTTTCATTTATACTTCCCAGACATTAGAAACCAAAAATTAATCTTTTGATACAACTCTCTGAGGGATATATGTATTGCTTCATTTTCTTTCTGCTCTCCAGCCTTTGCATCATTGGCATGTTCACAGAAGCAATAAACTGCTTTTCTCCTCCTGCAAAGGCAGCATTGCCAGGTGTGGGTAGGCATCAAAATGTATTGAGGGTTTTATCTCTCACCTTCCATGCAAGGGGTGCAGGACAGAGGAGCCTGACAGGCTCCACAAACACTGGTGACAGGATGAGTAACATACCCAAAACTGGTGTCATGCTCACCACACCAGCTTTATGCACTTGCCTTCGGGGTACCAGGCAAGGCAATGGTTATTCTCCAGACACTGTTTCCATGGTTGGCAGAGAGAGATGGATACAGAGGGCTCCAGGTCATCTGCAGACTAATCTGAGCATGTGAAGTAAGGTCAGTGAAGCTGTAGGCTACCAAATGCCTTCCTTTGCCTGGCCTCCCTTGTCTCTGCAGCATGTGTGCAGAGGGCACAAAGCACCATCTCTCAGCATAGTATAACATTCAAGTTTGCTGAGATGTGCCAGAGAAACAGCAACACACCTACATTGCCCTGTGACAAATGCTTTTGATGTCAGAAAATCCTTTCTCCCTAGCTATCAAAATGTTCCGCCTCAAAACAGGTGTAAGCAGGACATGTTTAAAGAATTCTTGTATTTTTTAGAAAAAGCATTCCAAGATCAGCTAAAAGAAACTACCAAGTGAGTAACAGCAAAACTGTTAGAGTAAAAAATTGCTTCCACCTAGAAAATATGGTTATTGTCATTATAATTTCCTTGCTTGTTCTCTGTCCTTTTTTTTTTTTTTAACATAATGAAAATCTCTGTATGTATATATAGGATTTTGTACTGGCCCATGTATGTATACATACTTTCACTACAGGGAACAACACAGGCTATTATTGGCTCCTAAATTGTTTGTGTAAACAGAGAAGTCTCTCTGGTGTAGGGTAATCTAGTGCCCTGTGAATGGCACTGATAGGAGAGCTGAAGAATACAGAAGAATAAAACCTTCCCTTTGGGAAATTCATTCAACCAAGTGTGACTTGGTTAAGACAATGCCTTTCCACAGCTATTGCTATGCACAAGGGTCCTCTATATCTTTCAGCACACTTATGTTCTCTTTCCAGTTTGAAAATAACACTGTGAAGAATGGCATCTGTGTGTTCTGTCTACCTACAAATGAAGCCATAAAAATACTGATTTTGAGTTCAATTCCTTAAATGAAATCTCTCTGAGCACGTGCCTTTGGGTGTGTGTATGTTTGAAAGTATTCGGGAGGTCATTACCATGCTTTGCAATGTAGTATATGAAGAATATGTATGAGCTAACTGAGAAGTAGCATATTCTGCAGCAAATAAAATGCTGATAATTTAGCATCTAAATGGGACTTAAAACATATGATGGTTAATTATGTTGCTTTTGAATTACCTAAACATCAGTTTTCCTCTGTGTTTTTTTCCATTAAAGATCACGAAGTTCTGTGGCATTTTTATCAATCTATGTGGGGATTTAAAATATGGAAGAATTTTTTAGTCTTTTAGTCTTTTTTAAAATTGATCAATAATCATACAAGAAGACACATTCATTTTCTATCTCTAAAAATTTGGTAGCTCTCACAGTAAACAATTTGAAATGCATTCTTTATCCCATAAAAGAAGAAGTTTTTTCTACACAGCCTGCTTGTCTAAGAAAAATGTATATATCTGGATGCTTCTGGAGTCCATATTGGCTTGGATGTTTGTAGAAGGATCAAGTGGAATCTTCACACTAAATTGTCTGGGCTGCTCCTAGAAACAGTTGATTCAATATTTTATTTAACTTCAGAAGGACTTTAGTAGGTGATTGTTTGTAAAAAGCTGATGTTTGTATTTTAACCCTGCTTATCAATGTCCATATTTTATTTGGATAAGAAATATAACAATTTTTACTATGAATCTACATAGCCTCTTCTTATACTGTGTAAAATCATAAAGCCAGTCTCTCACAGATTTCAGGTACTGCATTTTCTAGTCCCACTTGGAGGAACAGAGATTGCCTTGGTCTAAATGATGCCCCAGAGAGTGGAAAACAGAAAGGAAATGAATGCTCTTATAACTGGTGAATTTTCAGTTTCACAAAGCTCATGTCAGGCATAGATTTAATTTATGTATCATTTGGCTCAAAGTTAGGAATTTACAGCAGTTAAGATGTTTAATCTTTCTTGGACTAGCATGCAGGTACTGGAATGCAAGGGTGAGAAAATTCATCCAGCATGTCCAAATCATCATAGGGACCAGCCTTAGGGGAGAATGTGGAAATTCACTCAGAATTCTTCCTGATGTATCAGGTGTCCATTAGAGAGGCTATTTAATGTTCTTTAGCAAGGCTAATACATTGCAAAGCAGTGACATTTCCAGACTTCTCCATAAAGCTAATAGCCTTTCTAAGTAAGCAATTTTCACATTTATATCAATTTAGCACAGTCTAGATTTGGATAAAGACAAGCATCGCTTTTCTCTTGCCAGTGTTGCCAGGGTGATGATCACCAAACTGTCCCAACAGTCCTTCCTCTCTTGTACTCCCCAAACCAGCTGCTGGCTATTCTGAGGAGGACTTAGGCTTGTGTGCATATTCAACAGCAAATGCACCGCAGAAAAGCCCTACAGTTGCCTTGCCACAGTTGACATAAGCAACCGAATATTTTAAAATATCAGATAATTAATAAATACAAGGAAGACAAAGGGAAAAGGATTACAACTTTAGAGGATGTTGCCAGACATATCATCAGTATAGTAAGAAGCCAGGAGAACTGATGTACAGTTTCTCCTGTACTAGCTATCTGCATTTTCCCATTGGTTCTGTTGCTTTTTCCTTTCATTTGTCCATTCTTTTTTGATTATGCTTTTTCTTCTCTTTCCTACTGCTCCCTACTCTCCTCCTTTTTTCTTTTTTTTTTTTTTTTCTGGTTTTCTGTCTTTGTTTCTTATTAACAAGTTTCCACATTTTTGATTAAAGTTGACTGCGTTCAACCCTCCTTTTCTGGATTTGGCATCCAAATCAAGTTAATCATTAGTAGAGGCCTCTCTTCATTAACTACACAGAGGGATAACCAAAAAAAAAAAAAAAAGAAAAAAAAGTGAAAAATGGAGAGCAAACTTCAGGGAGCAGCAACCAGTCTGAAGAGCAGAGTATACTTTGCACTTAGTGGCATTTTTCTGTGTCCCTGTACCTCCTAAATCGTCAGTCTCCATTATGATTTTAGATGGACATTTATTTTAACCAGCTCCTGAAGGGTTATTGCAATGTTAAAGGCATAGGAAAGTGTTCATGCACCACCATGAAGAAACAAGAAGTCCTGTCCTCTCTTGACATTCTCCAGAAATCCCCTTCTGTTTCCCATTAAGCCCCCCATAAATTCACTGTCCCTGTTACTTTGGAAGTGAGGAATTTTGGACCCCTGTTGTCATATTGCTACAGAATGATTTAGAAACACATAAAACAAGAACAGATTCTGTTGTCTAGCCCCAGACTTTACCATGTGCTGTAGACAGTGAGATTTATGTCTAATTCTCCCTCTCTGCTGTAAAAATATGCCTGCCTCCCTCCCTTTTGTGTCAGTCCTATAAAAGGGAAGCTGCAGTCTGAAGCTGGAGCAGCAAAGCATAGCCACAATTACAGAGAGCAGTAACAATTATCCTGTTCACAGAGAGGTACTCACCTAAAATTCAGGACAGGAGGAAAAAAAGTAGAATTAAGAAAGGAAAGACAACAGGATCCAGTAAGGAGGCACTGATTTGCTTGCATGGTTTGGAATGACCTCACTTCTGTGCCTATGTGGTGTGAAGCTCAGAGCTCTCCTGCCATGACTGCCAGGTGATTTTTTTTTTTTTTTTTTTAAGGTGGGAGGCACCTTGCATGAGGTATTCACCCCAGCAAAGCAGGACCAAGGTAACAGCTCCTGTCAGCTTCACCACACTGCTGAGAGCAGTGGGGGGCTGCAGGTGTGCAGCAATGAAGAGGGATGGACCAGGGTACACAGTCTGTTATGGCATAAGGTGCAGTAACAACATAGTAGTAAAACCTATTCACTGGAAGTTCTGGAAGGAGTCAGTCAGGGCAGAAAATAGTGTTGTTGCTTACTGCTGGGTGCCTGAAGGTGCTCTGGCTCCATGGAAGGTGGTGCCGCATCAGTTTTATGTTTGAAGGAAGGACACAAAAACTCTTCTGCCTCTGAGGAGAACCTCCTGTTTCAGGATCCATAGAAACTTGGGGGCAGGTCTGACCTGACTATGACAATTAGTTTTAAAATCTCTTCTCAGCCTGACACTACAAAATATAAATCAAACCACTGTACAGTATCACTGAACAAATGTAGTTAGAGTTCTATTACATAAAAGCAGGGAAATAATATGACTAGAAGGACATTAATACATTATACTCATTACATGGTAGTTTGATGTCAAATATATTAAATATTAAGCAAAATATAATAATCCCTCTAGTAATGTAAAAATGTTCACATTTTTAATCTAGAGATCTCACTGATGAGGCATGATTGTTCAACATCCTAGAAGGCAGCTTTCTAAATTATGCTATTCCCTGTGGCAAGTGCAGGACAGATCATAGACTTAATGGAAGGAGCATTTTCATTTTCCCTGTTGCACAATGGGATTTACATTTCAACCCTCCAGCAAGCAGAGTTACTCATGATACCTTCTAAATTAGTACCACCTCTAAAGTTGCACTCAGGGTACCTCCTAAATTAACAAGTAATACATTTAGGAATCCCTGAAAGGCTCATTATCTCCTGTCTAATATATTATTATCACTGTATATAATTTCTGACACAGTGTGCCCACGCCTTCTTCTAGAGAAAGATTCCCATAGGTTAAATAGGGCATTGTAGAGGTCCCTTTCTGGCATCCCATTATACTTCTGTATCTACAGAGGAATTAAGGATAACTGCAAAAGAATAATTCCTCTGGCCTTTCAGTTTATGTACTTCTGTACTTCCAGAATAACAGCAGAAGCGCTGGTCCATTTTATTATAATTTCTATTTGCTGGTACAAAAAATAAATGCTGTATTCATAACCCCATCTTCAGATGAAAGAGAGCAGTCATTCCAAGGTTGGGGTATCTGCTTCCATATCCCAAGCCCTCCTGGCTGTTTCAGGTACCTACATTGGTGAAGTCACCTTTGAGCTGCTCATGCACCTCCATTTTACTGCTCATGATAGCAGCAGGAACCAGCACGGGGAGAAGAAATGCTGATATTACAGTTCCTGTTGGGAAGAAGCTGCTCATTAATATGCTCTCAGGCTGTCACACTTTGAGACATCAGTCAAAGGTGTTTGCAAAGCTGAAAATCAAGGAATGTTCACCTCTTCAGCCTTGTCTGCACTAAGAATTTAACTCATTGCTGACAGAACACAGCAGCAGCTGGAGCGGCACTCGCACAGGTTTAGCCAGAGCATGGAGATATTGCTAACAGCTTAATACACCACCCCCAAACCTTGTCTGAGTTCCCCCCCACAATCTGCTTTTACCCCAGAACATGCCTGTGGCACTGGGATTCAGTTCCTTCAAAAAGGCTTTGTTCACTTAACATCAGTGTCAGATGTCTTCATCCCGCACAGAGGGCTGCTGGCAGCGGGAAGCTTTTCCTAGGCAAACTGGATCCCTGCAGGCATTTGCTACCACAAAGGCACCTGAGACTGGACCTGGTCATCCACAGCTTGCAGGGGTTACAGCCATTCCTCACTTCTCAGGCACAGCTGCCACAGCCATCCCTCACTGAAGTTCTGTTCTACTTTCCTCCAGCAGGTGTTAGGCAGAGCAAACACTGAAATTTCTGACTTCAGATGGAATAACTACAGTTGTATTTATTTAGGGTTTATTGTGCTACCTGGAATAAATTGCATATGTGAGCTTTTAATAATGTTTTAACTGTAGTTAATAAGCATTGGCACAAAGATGTCCATCACCTTCTTGGAAGAGGGCAGCCAAGAGTTTACACAATAGGAGGGTAGAGTTTCTTTCAGGCTCACAAGTCATATATAATATTTCTTCATGGAGATACCTTCCAGCTGCCCAGTGAGGTAACAAAGAAACAAATACATCTGCAGACTCCCTGTTACTTTTGTGAATAGCCACCATTTGCATTATAGACAATTTAATAAAGACACATTGAGCTAATTTTAACCCAACAACTTTGATGAGTTTAGTCCATTGACTTTGTGGAGGCAAATGCAGAGCTGAGTCTTGTTTTTGATTAAGCTCATGAGTACAAAAAACTCTCTCAAAAATTGCCACTGTTGGACCTCAGCCAGCAGAGGCCTATAACCAAATAATGAGAACTTGTTATTACTCTTTGATTATAACTGTCTGTTAGATAATTATGCACAAAATGAGCGTCTCTTATTTTTAATAGATAATCTTGCATCTCTTTTTAAAGAACAAAGTCTCTGCTCTCCATTTTTGAAGGTCCTGCTAACTAGTTTAAATATGGTAGCTTGGATTCCGGTACGACTAAATTTGATTTGCAACAAGAAACAGATCAACAGATTTTTCTTATCTCAATGCAAATGTTTCCCATCCATGTGAATTAGGAGTCTCAGTAAACTCTGAGTTGACTCTCACAAACTCCTAGAATTCAATTTCCTGAGCAGGAGACAGTATAGATTAGTTTGATTTCTAATAAATTTCAACCCTCCCAAGGTAGCTAATGCCAGCAGTGTCTCCTTTTTCAGACCTGTAGATCTTAAAATATAGGAGTCGGATACTGAGGTTAATAATTAATGTGAAGCCTCCAGATCTTACAGCCATTCCAATCTAAAGTAATCATATAAACTTCCAAGAAGCCAAAAAAAGAGTCCAAGTCAGAAGAAATGCATCCTTGATGCAGCCCAGGTGTGCTAAGGCAGAGATTCGGGTACTTTAGTGATGGAATGTGCTCATTCACTACCAGTAGAGACTGAGATTCATATTTTGAACCCATGCAAAAGCTGACTTCAGTCTTTGGAATTTATGTCTCATCATAGCAAACACTCCAACACAAGCTTTTCTCTTTCTGAAATTCAAATTTGGACTCTTAATTGTGAAGATCAGATCTGCAATATGAAGCACCTCTGTGTTACCACAGAGCATCTGTTGCCCTAGAATCCCACACTGGCTAATTCCAGGAGTCTTGCCTCAGAGCATCATTAATGAGTCTAGGAACAGTAGCAGAGAACATGGAGGACAGCTTGAAAGTCTGCAAATCAACAGAAAACCAAAGTTGAGCACCCCCAGTAGATAAACTGCCAGGTCTGATAGCACAGGTACAAAAAGAGTAGGTGCCTGAGGAGTGGCCTAATGAGGAAAATGAGTAGATGCTGGAATATGCCAAAAACAGCCTTTTGCCTACAAACACTTTTGAAGCCAAATATCCTAGTATGGGGGATTTTTTTAATCCCAGGCTAATGATGTTAGACTATCCCTCCTGCAAAATATCCTTAAGAAATAGGTTAAACATCCAGAAGGAGGTCATATGTAAGGGAATCATTTAATCAAAAAACTGTTCCTGATCGGTCCTGGATATGTTTTTGGGGAAGCCTTTAAAAAAGTAAGAGTGTTGAATAAAAACTAAAATTATTAGATGCATAAACATGAATATGTGGATTATATAATTAAATCTACCAAAATTGTGCATCGAGTGGCTACACCTGTATTTTATGAGTTCTGTCAGGTTCAATATTTAGAAATGAGCTTTGAGAGCTATGATGGAAGGCATTATAAAAAGTTCATAATATTGATTAGACTTTTCTGTTATAATTGCTTCAGCTAATATAATGTATAAAGGCATTCAGAGATGTAATGAACACTGTGAAAAGGACTGTGTATAAAAACACAGATTGAAACTGACACCAGATTTGCACAAGTAACAGAAAGCCCTTTTACAAGGTGACATAAATACATCATAGGAAAGGGATTGGACAGCAGCTGTTTGGTTGCTTACACATGCACAGTGCCTGTCTCACTGACAGACAGCTTTAGAGTGAACTGATCTTCCAAAAGTGCCTTAGCACAGGATCCTGCTACACTGAGAGAGAGAAAACCGTTTATTTATTTTTTTTTTTTAACAGGGAAAATCTCTATCAGTATCAGTATCAGTAGTCCAGAGATTTTTTTTCAGGAGGCCTGTAGACCCAGTTAGGTACATAGGCTGGGCCAGAGGGAAGGCTGGATTTCATCTTGCCCTCCTCAGCTCAGTGCTACATGGGGGCTCTCAGATTTGCTGCCGTCTGCAGCAGAGCAGGAGACAGCTGAAATAATTTGGCCTTCAGAGGGGAGTACGCAGCAGATGGCACTGTTGCTTTAGCAGTCCTACATCAGTTTCTTTTTGTAGGAAGTCACAGGTACAATTTTCCTTCCAACCCTCTCTCTTTCTGTGGGATTTAACCCCATTTTTTGTGATCAGCTCCATCCACACTCAAGTGTGATGCTTCTGTGCCAGGGTCCCTCAGTGTGAGCATCCCCTGGGCAGCCCTATTTTCACCACACTCCTTGTTTGCCACCACAACAATTCCTAGCATTTGCTTTATGTAGGGAAAACCTTGCTTTTGCAGAATAATTTATTCCCATTGATTCCCATGTATGCCCAATTTAATTAGTTTGCTACATTTCAGTAGTGTTTTTTCTCAGACATTAATAGCATCTTGGGGAAGCTGAGCACATTTCTGCCATGTCTTTTCTCTTGGAGCACACATGGACTTTTATCTCTTTCCATAACTTTGTCTCAGTGATTTTTTTTTTTTTTTATTTGGCTTTTCATGCAAGATGCCTTGAGGTTTATATCCATTAATTTTAAAATTTTTATGCCAAGCAATTTTTAAAAAGGCTAATATTTCTGTGTATTCCTTACCTCCTTATAACCTGTCATTTAGATGTTAAATTAGTTTAGACTTTTCTAGATGTATTTTAATTAGAGAGATACTTGCTTATTTACCACTAACTGCATATGCATGAGCTGGCTTTTTAATGCAGTCCTATCCTGAAAGCTGCTGAAAGTGTCCAATAAAATCAACCACCATCAAGGCAATTGGAATGTTATTGAAGTTAAAGTCTTAAAAGAAAAGAAAAAAGAGGAATTGCAACTGCTTTATGTCTGTCCTGACAAATGCTTAACTCTGCCCTTTTAAAAACCATAGGCTTGGTGCCAAAATGTGTAATCCTGAGGTGCCTGGTCACCTGCATGGAAACTGAAACCCACTATTTGGTACCACTTTGAAAAAATAGTTTGGTATTTCAGATCAGGAAGGTAAGAGTCCCATAAGGGGAATGGGAGCTGCCTAGTACAGGTATTAGGAAGCCCTGGGCACAGAGGGGTGTCTGAATCATTCCTCACAGCTCAGATCCTGTGTCCTGAACCAAAGCTGCCAGCAAGAGCTGCTGTGCCCCTGAATCCAACAGGTAGAACTCTTGTCTGGGGGTAGTGACCCACATAGCTTCTGTGCTTGAGCTGGGCATAGAGCACTATTTAGCTCTGGAACATGGGAGGAATGTGGGAGGTGTGGGTACTGGCACAAAGTTTATATTTGGCTGAGTAGTAGGAAACCTTCCCACCCAGCTGAGATTTCCCATACCCTATTTTTATCTCTTGCTGTGGTGTGTGGGAGCAGTAAAGAAATAAAGGTGACCTTTATGGAAGATACAATGTCAAAGCAATCCTAGCTTGAAATCCTGGATGTCAGCATCCCCTCAGGTGGTTGAGGCATTGCTCTTCTTTGCACCTCAGCTTCCCAGAACTTTATGTCAAAAAGAAGGTGGAAAAATGCCACCAGGATTAAGTGACTGCTGAGTGCCAAGGTCACATCATAGTTTTGAAATTGGACACTAAATCCTGTTTTGATAACCAAAGTTATATCTATGCTGTGGAAGGCAGGAGCTCTTCCCACCTCCTGTTGAGGTAAACCCTAATCATGCTCTGCTGTCATTGTGAGACAGACATGCTGTCCATCGTCTTGTTGAGGCGTTCCTTTGTGCCCTGAGTTTCTTCCACAGTGAAATTCAGCATATCCCAACCTGGATATGGTGGGCACAAGGATTACTAAATCCTCCCTGCAATTCAAGACAGATTTTGTATCTGTCTGAAGCCCACACATCTTTCAGAATTCTAAATCTCAATGAGCTGCAAAGCATGATAAAACTTGGGGATGCACGTGGGAGCAGTGGACTGGCTGAAATGGGAGCATCCATGACTGCAGGTGCACAAGCCTCCTGGCTGCTAGGACCATGCAAAGTATAGGAACTACTAATTGGGCATGAAATTCTAAAATTCTGTGCTGCCCTTTTGACACTCTGTAAATGTTTGGTCCTTTTGTTTGCTATAGGAGTTAATTGACATTAAGGGATTTAAAGAGTGAAGACCTATAGTTAGTCCCTCCCTTCAAAATCCAGGAATTTTCCTCACAGCACAGAAATATTCATCCTCTTAGGCAAGAAGTGTTGCCCTTTCAGTTTGTGTCTGGCTGCATTTAGCATAAAAATTAATCTTACTATGAAAGCAATCTCAAGAAAAAAAACTCTGTGTGTGTGCTTTCTAAGAGAATGAACATGGAAGAAAAATCAGGCAAAACAAAAGAAAATAAATGCAAAATCTTTAGATTGAATTATGTAACCCTTACCCACATGAATATTAACTGGAACTATCCTCATGAGTAGATGTTGAAAAAGCAAATCAAAATCTCATAGGCTTGCTTTTGTTTGAAGACAGCTGGAAAACAATGTATTCTTTAATGACATATGCATGTTAATACAAATTGTATACTCTCCACTAATCTAATACTCATGAAATGAGCACATCCATCATGGAAATTAAACAATAACTTCTTACTTGAACAAATTCTGCAATGAATATGCTACAAAAATAATTAAGAGATAATGTCAATTGGCTAGAACTTTATCATAAGAGAATGGTCTCCATTTGTAAGATTAAAAATCCCTAGACAAATAATGGAAAGTTATAAAATAAAATCCCATGAATATTTTCCAAACTATCAGACATATTTTTTTACAGTATTTTATTATATTGATATTGTTTCTATTAAATCACTTGATTGAGGATTGCTTTAGACAGCTGAGCGACAATGGTCGTCTGTAACATTTTGGAAAATCTGGGTCCTGACAAGCTTCAAGAATATTTTTTTCCCCCAGCCAATAGTAAGTTCTGTCAATAAAATAATAATTTCTTATTAATGTCCTATATATATTTGAAGAAGGCTATTTGATTTCTTTATATAGTTAACTAGAAATAACAAGACATGCTTTGACTACATCACCACCCACTCATTTTTTCAGCAATGTCCATAAGAAAAGAATAAAAAAGGTATTTTCAAGCATCAAAAAAACTCTTGCTAATATTTGGTTTCAAATACATGAAGAAGTAGGTTTGGTTCTTATTTAATCTCAAAGTTTTCCTTGTGGCAGAAAACACTGTTATTTTCATTCCTCTTAGGTATAATGGATTTTGCCATATTTTGGTCATATTGGCTGCCACATCTCCTGCACTGCAAAGACAAGCAATGTTTTGCAAAAAATGTAAAATGCCTAACAGCCTCTGGGATTCTGCTCAGAGCTGGAAGCCAGCATTTAACTCTGAATTCTGCCAAGTCTTGTGTATGTTTCCTAGTAGTTCCCAGCCTTTGTTTTAGACTTACAGCTGTCATTCTGGGAAGCTAACAGATTCCACAAGCAATTTAAGTGTGAAGTTGCACAGGTTTACCTCATGTAGAGGTGGAGCCTCTATTTGAATACAGAAACCTGTATTCACATTGTCAAGAGCTCTGATGTGATTAGAAAGTCTAACACTGTGCAGAAGTCAGAGTACCAGCTATGAGAAACAGAACTTCATTTCTCTGCCATAGCCAGTGAAAATCAATATGCCAATTTTTCATGTCATAGAGAATGCTGCTACATACTCAATTTAAGCTGATTGCCTGGAATAGCTAAGGAGAAGCAAAGCTGGAAAGCCTTAGCACTTGTTGGTAAAGACATTTCTTCTTGAACAAGAGTTTCACACATCTGTGAGAGTCATTAGAAAAATCTTCCTTCACCTGACTTATAACTATAAGTCAACTGACCATGTAGGTCTTCTGCATATGCAGGTAGGATCTTTTGTGCTCACTTTTCACCTCTTCATTTTTTTGTGTGTATGATAGTATTGCTTCAACAGCAATTGGAGAGGGACTTGCCACCCCCTGACTAGTTTATTAGCTAGTTTATGAGCTAGGCCAGTCATTCCTTTATCAGGGTCACAACAGAGGAAAGAATTGAACCTCAGTTTCTAATCTCCAAGGTGAGAGCTTTCAGCCTGAAGTATATAATAGAATCATAAATATCCTGACTTGGAAGACTCCCACAGGGATCACTGAAATCCACCTCTCTGCTCTGCTCAGGACAGGCCCAAGAATCACACCATGTGCCCAAGTGCATTATCTAAACCTTTCTTGAACTCTGTCGGGCTTGCTGCTGTGACCACTTCCCTAGGGAGTCTGTTCCAAACACAAACACCTTCTTGTTGTGGAACCTTTTCTTAAACCTCCCCTGACAGCTTTGTGCCATTCCTTTAGGTCCTGTCACTGGTCAGCACAGAGCAGAGATCAGTGCCTGCCCCTCCTCTTCCCCTCATGAGGAAGCTGTACACTGCAGTGAGGTCTCCCCTCAGCCTCCTCTTCTCCAGGCTGAACAGACCAAGCGACCTCAGCCACTCCTCATACAGCTTCCCCTCAAGGCCCTTCCCCATCCTTTTGACCCTCCTTTGGATGCTCTATTAGAGCTCAATATCTTTCCTATATTGTAGCTCCCAAAATTGCACACAGCACTGNGTGTGTGTGTGTATATATATATATATATATATATATATATATATATATATATATATGTGTGTGTGTGTGTGTGTGTGTGTGTAAATTGAGAAGAATTATCTCTTTTAATGAGAACTAGTGAGTACTCCATGTTGTATAGACAGTCAGCTCCAGCTAATGGCAACTGGTGCTTTCAGAGACCACCTACTGACTGCATCAAGCTCCTCACATGTGGGGAGTTGGTAGGCACAAGTCCCAGCACCTTGCAGAGTTTTGATGTCTCTGAGGATCTGATGAATGCGAGCCCCTGATAATTACTACTTGGACTTAAATCCAAGATAAAGTTTAGAACCAAGCTGAAGCAATTATTACCTTCTCCAGATGTTATAAATGTTCTGATTGATGATATAAATGCCATTAACAATAAGAGGTTTGGTTTGAATGGGGTTTTTTTGGATAGCAGTGGCAGTTGTACACAATGAATTATTTGACTCATTATTTTTACTTTGACATTGTCATTAACTGTCGCTATAAAAAATGCATTTTACCTCTTTTAAACCTAATCTTGCTTTCATTTAAGTTAATGGCTAAATTGCTATTGACTGTGGTAGAAAGAGCTCTATGCCTCTATATATTAAACTGCTGTAATGTAATTGCTTCACTGTATGGATCAGTGTTTGTAATACAGGATTTAAGTTAATAATCCTTTTTATATTGCTATATGTGTGAAAGGCAAACTTATAATACAGAAATAATATGGTCAGTGTTGTCAATATGAAAGATTAAGTAATATAACTTGCATTTTCCATAACAAACGTGCAGATTCTAATTAGAACTAAAGTGAGCACTGCCTATGGATTTATCTTAAATCATAAGGATTATCTTATGCTTTCTAATATGAATGCAGGCTTTATAAACTGAAAAGAAATAATGAACTTCCAGGTTGATTGAAGTTGTCAGAGTAACTGGGGCAAGTTACAGCTTGAAGCCCATTGGCAAAGCAAGTTTTAAAAATATATCCTCGCTTATCTTAACTCACATTCTGCCTCATTTGATAGGCTCAGGGCTTCACCTCTGTGAAAGCAAATATGTGGTACATCATGTTTTGAAGAACATAAGCAGATTTGATAGAAGTCTGAAAGTAAGGACCTACTTTCATGTAAATGGAAATTTAAGACTGCATGGATTTCATTCCTGTCTCTCAAGCAATCATAGCGGACCATGTTTCTTGGAAAAAAAGACATTAATTTCAGGTAAGTTCATTGTTAACACTTTAGATTCTGACTTTTCATCAATCAGTAAATACTTCTGAATTTGTAACGAGCATGCAATATATTTGGCAATGTTGCACAAGGCCCTTGCAAAGGGGCAAATTGGTATTATTTATGTCATCCCAAGCAGATATTTGTTACCACAAACCTGAAGTAATTTATTATTGAGGTCATAGGGCATTAATAGATCAAGTGTCTGGTAACAGGGACAATATTTCTCTGTTTAGTTTGCTACATAAGTAAATCTGCTGTCTAGTAGATAAAGTGGAAGGAGACTATAATTTAGTCAACATAAAAAACCTAAAACACACTGGAGATAGGTATGTAGAGACTTCCACAGATTAAACTAACATTTCCCGAGAAGAACTAGTTCTGGTTTATGCTGCCACTGCCAAAATAGAAGACAGCCACAGAACACTAAACTACTCATTAATACTATTACCACAGGCAAAGGTTTACAAGCAAAAACATTCTAGCATGTCTTTACTAGGGAACTATTCAGGAACTATTACTCCCACCTCTCTTCTGTAGCATAGTCACTACTTACATGTTCAATCAGTGCTGCATGTTCCCTTGTGCCCTGCAGCAAAGAAGCAACCATGAAGAAAAAGTTTGGCAGTACTTGTGAAATGAATGACCTCCTCCTCCTGCCCCTCATGGCCCACAGTGGCCATGGGATCATGCAAGGATGAGGTTGCTGGATCTGCTTAATGCTCCCTGTATACTTGAGCTTGGGGTTGCTTATTTCTGTGAACATCCCTCTTACAGGTGAAACACATCTCTAATGCTCTCTGGCTTGCATATGTCTTTGAGTAAGTAGTTATCTAGTCAAAAAATGTAAGATAGGGCCACAGAGCCAGCCTTTATCAGAACTGTGTAAGTGTAATTGCGAAACATAAGACTCTGGGAAGTAACCAACCCTCTTCCCCTTAAAATAAAAAATAAAGAATTGTATTCAGTTGCAAAACTCTTGCAGCAGAGCTGGGAATGCCTCCCTCTCATTTTCTCCTGCCCTCACAAAGCTTCAGACTGACAATCAGCAAATGTCCTAAGACATTAGACACTCTTCAGGCTTAGGGGTGGGATAGGGTGAATAGCTTTTGAGCAAACATTTGCTTCCAATACAAGTGCTCTTCATCCACTTCTTCTGTCTCAAGAACGATAGACCTAAGGCAGAGCTCTGCTTGGAAAACTCTGCTCTGTCTCTTGGCACAGGCAAGGATCTTCTCATATTCCAGATCCACATGCTTATTCTACTGAGAGCCTACAGGCTCACTGTATTTCAAAGTGGAATTAGGGCTCAAATTTTTCATGCCCCAAGCCAATCTGTCCGGATGCAAACTTGCACTCAGACACCGCATTTAATCAACCTCCAGAAAGTGACAGGGCAGAAAACATAAATGTCTCCTGCCCCCCGGTGCTTCGACTAACCCACACCATACCATTACATTAAACTCCCTTCCTGTGAGTGAATCATAATTTACTAGTCTTTGGAGTTCTTGCATTGGCTAAACTAGCTGTATGGATAGGAATCAGGAGTTTAGAACAGGTTTATAGAAGCTGGTTTTTAATTCTAATTAGTTCTGCTCAGTTTTATAGGATTTGTAAACTTTTGCTTTTCTTTCTTCCTGGTCAGTAAAATTATCCATGTGAATAAAGAATTTCAAAGAAGAATAGTATCATAGGAAGGTTCTATCAGAAGGGATTTTTGGAGGTCAACCAGTCCAAATTCTTGCTACAAAGCAGAAGCGATTTCAAAATCCGATTAGGGTTGCTCAGGGCCTTTACCTGTCAAACTTTAAAATCCCCAGTGATGGAGTTTCTACAAACTTTCTCGGTTTCGAGACTTAAGCAGTTTTTCTGCACAGAAAAACGTTTCTAATATCCAGTCCAGATTTCCCTGGGTGCAAACTTGTTATTCTATTTCTCCTTGTGCCTCTGAGATGGGTTTGGTTTCCCTTCTCTGTAACTCCACCTTAGGCAGTGGAAGGTAGATACCACTCCACTTGGCTTCCTCTCCTTCAACCCCCAGCTCCCTTTCCATACATGTCATGTCCCCCAGCTGCCAAGCAACTTGATGGTCCTCCCTGAACCTGGTCCAGCTTGCCCATGTCTCTCTTGAGCTGGGTGTCCCTGCAAGGAGTGCAGTATTTCCTGTGAAGCCACTCCAGTACTGCGGGAATAATTATTTTCCCCAGCTCGCTGGCTACTCCTGGGCTAAAGCAGCCCAACAAGAGGTTCACCTGCACTGCTGCAAGGGTGCATTGCTGACTCCTGTGCAACTTGCCATCTCCAAAGGCCTCAAGTCATTTTCTGCAGACCTGCCTTTTTGCCAGTCCCAAGCCTGTGTTACAGCACTGGATTACTCCAGCTTGGGGAAGGACTTTGCATCTGCTGTTAAACTTTAGAATTCTCCAGGCAAACCATTTCTCCTGCTTGTGGAGCCTTGCATGAGAGTGTCAGCCATGATCTTCACTGCATTGATGCCTCCCCCTAATTTAGCTCTAGGTATGAGCTTCCTCATGGTGTTAATCAGTCAGGATGGTGATGAATATCATTCAGAGCATGTCAACTGTTGTCAGCCCCCAGTACCACCAGTTAATTTCAGTTAGGCTTCCTTACATCAACAAAATGCAGCAAAATATTAATTTCTTTGGGCTCTTTTTTTCTTTGATTTGGTGGTGATGGTTGTTGTTTTATTGCTACACTTCTAGCAGGAAATCCATGGAAGTGTTTCTACCATTTTTATGATTTATAAAATCTTTGTGATTTACAAGCAAACTTACTTCTGCATTGCATTCAACCAGAATACCTGTTTATCAGATACAGAGTGGTAACAGTAACAGTGCTAATGCTAATGCTAAATTATGGATAAGCCTTAAACCAATGTATGCCTATGTGCATTTTGGAATTTTCCAAGAAAATAAGCATGAAAGTTCCCTCCTGACTGAAATGGAAGATGATGTATTTGTGGAAAAAAAGGAATTCAGTAGAGGCAGCTAAAATCTGGCAACTCCTGTCCAACTGCCTCATCTACTGAGATTGCAGCAGTAAGGTCAGTTGTATATTGCATTTTTATGTATTTCTAATTCATTCTGCAAGCACACACACATGCATATGCCCATACATGCATGTGCATGTGTGCTCACACTTCTCTTATTCTCTCCTCCTGTATTGTCTGTTTCTTGTAACTGTCTTTAAATGTGCTGAATTGCAAAAATTATTCTTTTATTCTTTAGTGCAAAACTACTTCTTTATTTATTCTTACTAGTCTATTCAAAGCTTTCAGCTTTGGATACAGAGGGATTTTAAATTTAGTCATTTTTTTCAGTTTTTTGTTGGTTATGAGGGAAAAATTTTCTTAGAAGCTATCATTTTCAGCTTTTAACTATATAATAATAATAATAATAAGGTTTACTTTTTAAAAATCAAATGCCTAAAGCTTTCTTCTGATTTTGCATAAAATAAGCTTTCTCCTTCTTCCTCACAAAGTATAATTGAAGAACTCCAAAAGCTCAGCTGATATTGTTCGTGTTTTTAGTCTCATTCAAAACCATTTGTATCTACAGACTTCAGCATCTTTATCACCCACATTTCAGAAACTTTTACTGCTGTCTCTAGAGGTTGTCCCCATTCTTGCTAAGTTAAAAGGTATTAGAAATCAAACACCATTAGCAACAATGCTCCTTTGCCTAACACTCTGGATGGCTGAGGAGGAAGATGATTCTGTTCTCAGCCATTTCTGCAGATCCCAAAAGAACAGAATTGCTCAGTGTAGGCTGCTCGATTTCTGCACTAATCGTACTGAGTGTACCAGGTCAGTATGCAGGGTTTTATTTCCCCCTTTTTTCCACTCTGTGCACATAAGCAAGTTAAGGGGTTTTTTGTTTGCTTGTGTGTAGAACCAGGTCCAAGATCTTTGCTAAATTGGTTAAGTCACTAAGATTTCTAGGCAAGTATTTCTAATAACTGCTGTGGAGTGCTGTTTGCTGACTATAACTGGCTTGAAGCTCCTCAGCAGCTGCCTCTCCTCAGTGGACATGGATTCCTGCTCATTCCTAGTGCAGGAACATGGGTTTTGCAACACTGAGAGAACAAACTTCTTTCTCTCCCTTCAATTATGGGAACCTCACAATGTGGTATTTGAAAGCAGAGTGACACTCACTTAACTCCAGTGAACTGATTGTATAATGGTTTTGTCTTCCTGATCACTTTTGCAGTGGAAAAGACTGATGTTATTTTAGACTGAAAGATGAGACTTTCCAGTGTGCCTTCGAACTGGGGGTGGACAGTGCAGACAGAGGGTTTAGGGATACCAGAAATGCTAGCAGTGAAAGGATGGCATGCAGCAACAAGTTTTTATAACCTCCAAAGTCCCACCTTCTCTTCTGTTTGCTCTCAGTTTACAAAGAATTGGAAAACATTCCTGCTGTTCCAGGAACACATTTCAGCCAAACCATAAGGACATCATCAGGTCAAAATACTCCCAATTAAAAGTTAAATAAATGACGCCACTTATCCTGAAGTCACAACAAAGGCTGCATATTAAAAAACACGCCCAAACGACCAAAGAACCTCCCTCCCCCCTCTGACAAACCAGCGGTGTCCGAGCAAGTTTGCTGTTCCAGATGCTGTAGATACATGTGTTACTGCTCCATTTGACTTACACGTGGGACTGCAGCAAATTGAAAGGAAAATCGCATCAGGTTATGCCAAGTCAGCCAGAGAAATGTATTGTGTCTCCTTAAATGCATCCTTTCTCCCCGTTTCAGCTCGATAGTGCCACAGCTGTGCTTAGGCTGCTGGCAGTGCTATGTGAGCGCTAGGCTTTGACTTCTCAAAAGTGAGTTACCTTGGAAGAGCTGCCCCTAGAAATGCAGATCTGTTGCTAAATACTCAGACCCTCCAGGGCACTTGTAAGTGATTGCCCTGAAGATGGGACAGCCACTTCAATAAATTCTTCTGGAAATCCAGGGCAAGTACAGCACTGTCAGGCAAGAGAGATTTAGCCAATTTAAAAGCATGAACTTGCCATATGTTTTGTGAGTGTATAAAATAGCATTATTAGCACTAATAAAACAGTCTCAGTTGCAACATATGTGATTATTTGCTATATGTGGTATTCATTTATGTACATACTGGAGAGGTGTGGGGGTGTTTACAAAAGGATTCACATAGTACCAGCAGTGACAGCTACACTGAAAATTGTCTATTATCAGATACAGGTTTTCATTTGCTTTTAACTTTTTGATCTTTTCATGGTTTTTTACACCTGAAGCTTGATTTTGGGAGTGGGAAGGAGCAAATATTTCTGTTACTAAACTCAGCTATTGAAAAGAGACATTTCTTTGCCCTAATCAAAATATATTTTTGAAGAAGTTAACCTATTCAGAAAACAATAATTCTATGATGTATTCACCATAGAATTCTCTATTCAAGATTTTCTAATTCTCTCTAATTCTCTCTAATTCTCTCTAATTCTCTATTCAAGATTCAGACCAACCAGCCAACACATAAAACTATCAAATGGGGGGTTGGATAAGCAAGATGCACTGAATAATTATCCACTGTGTGGCCTTCCTTCAATTGTGTTCACTGAGACACGGAACCAAAGGAAACTTAGGGAATGTGCTAACAGCCTCTAGCAGGACAGAGGAGAGTTTTGCTAAGCAGTAGTTTGCTCAGAGTCTGTCAGGTAACAGAGAAGGTGGGCATTGCCCCCCATAAACCAGGAATATTCAGTAGCCAACCATCAATATTGCAACAACAATCAATAAGAGGCATAAAAAGGAGTTGGGTGTTAACACAAAGTTAAATTCTCCAGTGCTTTCAGACACACATCGAGAAGAATCCAAAGTCCTTAAAATATCTTGGTCGAGGACATGCCAAACAATCGCTGCTTCCTTTTACTCTCCAGCTTCCAGAGGAGAGAACTGAAAACTGTATGTTCTCTAAAATGTGTTCTCCTTTGCTATTAGTTAGTCTTTTGCACTTTTCAGTGCTTTCTCTCTTTGTCTTCCTTCCAGTGTGTTGCTTGCCTAACAGCATTTCAGATTTCAGAACCCAGTTGAAATATGACCAGCCAAATGCCAGCATTTTCTGTAATGACCTAAATGTTGTGTGTCCTTTTGTTGCTTTCTGGTTGCAAGAGGTTAAGTTGTAACCAAATAACTATGCCTTCACAACATCTCCAGGCAGTTCCTTTTGTTTCCTCAGAGCTTGCATTGCAGTCTGAAGAATCTGCTCAAATCTTTTCTTAGCCCCATTAACTGGTGAGTGATAAAGAGCTATGCTCTGAAATATAATTTCTTACCTTATGAATGCTAAGCTCTTTCAGAAACAGATGGAGGTTAGCTCTCTGGGAGAAAAAAAAAAAAGCACAGCAATTTCGTGATGCTCAATATAACAATTCTTGAAGGAAGCCTCCTTTCATATTTAAAATAATTTGCTATTTGAACAAGCTGGTACATTTAGCACCACCCAGGCGATGACGAACCACTTCTCTGGAGGTTCTGACTGCTTCTCAGACTGCCTGCTCCCTAAGCACACGTATCAGAGTCCCTGGGAAAAATCTGTTAATATAATTTTACCTCTTTGCCAGAAAAAATGCTAATCCAGTCCTAGGAGCTGTATTTAACTTTTGCTTCAGCTATAATATTGTCAATTTAAAAGGGACTGGATTTTGGATCTCGTAAGAAATCACACTGGATGGAGCATGAAATCTGGAAATCCAAGGTTTTAAAGAAATCAGTTATATAAAATTCACTTTGTTGTTTTTTGTTTTTTGTTTTTTTTTTTTCCTACAGGATGTTAGCCTTCTGATCAGCTGACATGAGCAAAAAAGCAGTCCAGTAATACTGTGAAAGGTAAAACTGAGTTCAAGTGGTAATGCTGCATTTTCTACACTTGGCACCCATTACTGTCCATAATACATATGCTTGCAATGTTTTCCGATTTCGTTTACCCTGATGTAAACTCCAGAGTAAATCTGTTATGAACATGATTATTTTGGTTTTGTCCCAGTAGAAGTGAACAAAGGATTTATCCTTCTGTCAATTTCCCCCCTGTAACAACAAGAATTATTATCACAAAATGATGGAGTGCAATGTTTCTGATTATGCTAATAATAAACCCAAAATAAATCCTTCAATCTTACATGGCCATAAGCAGCAGAACAAATTTTCTTGCATGCATGTTAAACAGCAGTTTATTCCCTTTCTTTTCCACACAGGTTTAGAAGGTAAGCTGATAAAAGAAAATGACAGCCGAATCTGTAAAGTCTCTCTCTCCATTATCCATGTCTGCCAAGGTACCCCTCTAGTGTAGCAGTAGGCACTTAGGATGTATTGCTATGTCCTTAATATTGTTGGTTTTCATTACTTCTCACTACTTATCCAATATCAAAAAACATGCTTAATACTCTCTTAAAACCAAGCTGGGACATGATTTCAGCCCAAATGTAAATAATTTATAACTACATACTATAGATGAGCAAAATTCTTCTTTCATGTTCACAGAGGAGATGTTCTTGCACAAGCAGCAGTGAATGTGCTTTAGGCTGGTCTTCTCAACTACTTTAATAGCAGTAGTTTATTTTATACTGGATTTTAGCACTGCTTACAACTGCTGGGACACAGCACTCTCCATCACATTCTTTGCATAAACAATTACAAACATGCCAAAAAATTCTCTGATGATACCTTTTGCAGGAAGAACTAGTTCTTCTTATACATTCCCTGTGTACAAATGTGATAAAACAAAATTAAATTCAATCCTGCAGTTAAATCTTAATACAGCTTGTTTTTTTCCTTTTTTTTTTTTTTTTTTTTTTTTTTTTTTTTTTCTCCAGGAAAGATGCCACAGGCAAGGCAAGTACACTTCAGTAAGGAAGAGATTAACATTTTCTAAAATTTCCAGTGTTTTCATCTACTACCTTTACCTAAATTGCTAATGCTTCTTCAAGTATTAAAGCTGCAATGGGTTATATCAATCCACTTTCTGATTATGTGAGTTAAGCTATGCATTTGGGACCAAAAAAGAAAAAAGCCTGAGTGAGTTAGGTCACAAATTGCCTTTAGTGCTTCAAATTCACACTATCAAATACAGAGGCACATCGTTCAGGATTGTTCCAGCATTAAAATAAATAGTAGTATAAGGCACTTAGAGCTGTAAATGAATTACAATCCTTTTGCCAGGGAGATAGGTTTGTGAGTGGGAGTAGAATCTTTTATTAGACCAACCCCTATGGTCAGAAAAACTAGACAAGCAGGAGCTATACACCAGGAAGACTTTCTCCCTTTTTCCATTGTGTTAATTTTACTAGTAAAAACCTGCAAATTTTAGCTTACCCATATCCTCTGACCATCACAGTTATAACCATAGTAACACAAGGCTTTTAAAAAGCAACCTGAAAACTAAAAATAAATAGAATGAAAAAACAAGAGGATGTCTTCAGCCTGGAGTGTTTTCAAACTTTCTCAACTTTTGGCAAGTACAAGGAGGTTACAGTAGGACTATTCAGAATGAGTCTTCATAAATTAAGGCCTGCATACTGCACTGCTGAGAACAAAAAAAGCCACTTTTTTCCCAGGTTTTCTTCTTGTTCTAGTAACACCAGAGGACAGGAGGGGGAAAAACTGGCCTCTGTAGAGTGGGTTTTTGTGAGGCTGCTTGCATAATTTTGCCCTGGATGGATGGATCTTTTAGGAAAGGCTATATTGGCAGACATTTCTATACCCTTCATGCTTCTGTACAGGATTTAGAAAGTATTCATTGTTCATACATGTCATGCACAGTATTTGACAATAACGTTTTTCCCTTACAATTTAAGAAGCTGGACTGTGTCCTTCATTTCTGTTCTTTCTTGAATTCTGTTCTCTTTTTCTAGTCTCTGTCTCCATGTTTTTGCAATTTTGTCTGCTTTCCCATGAGCAAAGTCACTACTGTATAGGATAATATATCTTAAAAAAAACAAAAAAAAAAAAAAAATTGAAAGTGCTAGGGATTTTTTGTCTCCATGACCATCTTCTCATTTCTCCTGAATATATTTTGCTTCCTGTCCCAGAAGCACAGAAAGTAAAACAAAATTCAAGTGTTGTGGCATAATTAGGCCACAATTTTATTAATAAAAGCCATCTGGGAACAAGTATTATTAACTTGTGCAGGATAGGTCACAGTCTCTTCCCTAATAGTTTTCACCTGCTGGAAGGCTCTTTTCTCCTTCCCTGCCACCCCACTCTGTGCCAGCTCCCTGCCCTGCAGAGTTCTCCTCCCTCAATCCTTTCCATCACTACTCCCCAGCCTAATGTCTGATTATGCAGAGACTAAAGGCCTAGAAAAAGTAGGTATTTTTTCACTTCTACTGATCTAGTAGGAACTCTGCTTTCTGCTGTGCTCTGATCTGATTTAACTTTATCAAGCAAGGTATGAGATTGTCGTCAGATAAGTGTCTAAAGTGGCTTTCTGTCGCCTGCTGAAATGGGCCAGTCTGAACTTACCATTTCTAGTGACCCAGCCAGGTTCCTTGAAAAGGCAGAAAAATTCACCCTGTCTCAATCAATCCAGTGATGGATGAAAATTACCTAAGGTCTCAAAATGTGGTAATGACTGCAGCAGGCTAAAAACCTATCTGGCTACAAATCCCAGTGCAATCTGAGCATGAGGGAGACTTTATGTCTTTGCTGTTTCCTACCCTCCTTGTAATTCTTCTGCCAAATTCATGTCTGAATTATGTCTAAGCCACGAAAGCAGTGTTTTCTTGTAGTCAGGTGAAGGAACCCCCTCTTGGCTGTGGTGAAGAGTGTCCAGGGCAAGGAACTATCTTGAGGAGGAATAAGTGCCAGCTGCTGCTGTCAGCTATTCCCAGCTGGTTGCACAGGGGCTGCGAGCATCCCTGTCCACATGCCTCTTTCTGCACCCACAGCAGGCTCAAAACCCAGAAAATTCCTTTTACCCAAAACAAAAATTTATGGTTTCAGCAGCTGATGTTCATCCTTAAAAAACCCCAGCAAACCCCACGACAACACAGGACTGGTAAAGTTAATGAGAAGGAAGCCTGCCCGGTTTTGTAAATGTGCCCTTTGCTGGATGGAATTGCACTGTGCTACCGTCTGTGCAAACTCAAACAGAAAGCTTATAATTGAAGTAGTGAGAACAGGGAAGGAAAACATGAGAAAGAAAGCAGTTTGACCAAAGTCCTGTAGGCAGCCAGTGGCAGAGCAAGAACAAATATCCTCCGATTCCTAATTCCCAGTACTTTTCTCCTGTCATCTGAAAATGATTTATTTCAGACACTCGTTATTTGCTGGTCTCAGTGGGTTAAATTGGACCAGAACATTTCGATGAAAAACAATCATTTTTATGTTCCAAGAATCACACTGAACAATCTTGCAGCTGATGTTTCTTAGGTAATACATAGCTGTTATACGGAATGAAAGTTTGCTGTAAGTGCTTGCTGCTGAAATGTAAGAGTGAAAGATGACTTTGGAGAGCCTCAGGAGCAGCTCAGGCAATATGTGTCCTCCCACAGATAGAACAAGGAAATTACATAGTCAGGGACAAGGCAAAAATCATAACTGTTTTTTATTAGGCTCTGTCCTCTATTTGTTAGGATTATTGCCTTCACTGTCGTCAAACCATAAATCTGTTTTTTCTCCTTTACACTGTAATTACAATCTTGTTTGGGGGAAATCATATTGTAGGGTCTGAAAACATACCCCCAAACCCTCCCAGTACCATCAGCTTAAAGGGAAAAGATACTTTCTTTAAATAACCTTAATGATATATTTTGCTCGGAATAATATAACACAGCAGAACTATCTAAAATATATGGCTGCAGTCCTTCTGAAATGAAAACAAGAAATTTAATTGAACAACTATCCTGGAGCTTTCTTTCATTCTCTTATAGAACATCACATGTAAAAATATCAGGATGCTATTTCAAGAACAAGATGATGTTTCATTCAGGCTGAAGGGTTTTCTCTGTACTGTATGTATTCCAATTGTGCAAATGCAATTGTACAATTGTAAAACTACCATCACAATGAACAGTTTGTGTTAATTGGTATTAAAGAATATTCATGCTGGATTGACTAAGTGAAAAGCTTTAATTGGCCAGAGACACTTGGGTGATGATACCCAGGGAGTCCTATTAGCACTGAATTGATGTAGGAGCTTATCCTTGCAGTTGATGGCAATCACCGCAGCCAAGGAAGTTGCAGTGTAAAACTCCCACCTTAGATTTATGATCCTGAGAGATACAAACCACACTCAATTCTGCATGGTCTGAATTACAGATCTCTATTTAACAGGACAACATAGACCTGCTGTTACAATGGTATCTGTGATTACAGCGCTCTAGAGTGTGCATTGCATTGTAATGCAGTTATTTATGCCGTGCCTTTTTGCTTAAGGCAATAATACATCAGTACATACATGAAAGTCCAAGGAAATTATTGTCTCTCATTACTTGAGAGAATTTTCCTTAAGAGATGCAAGAGAAACTCAGAGAAATTTAAGTTTCTCCCTGCAATCATTCAGTGGTAACTTGCACACCAATCTTCAAAGAAGTTTTTCTTTCAGCGAAATGTGTTATTCCTGCACTGGATAGTTTTGTGATGCTTCTATTCAGTGTCTCTGGCAATTTTAACCCTTTTCAGATGCACACAGCTCTGAACAGCACTCAGCAGCAGAGGGAATTGCATCTCTTGCACAGAGACCAGGCAGTGTAGCCACCTGGACTACTGCTTCTTTTGTTGGCACTCCTCTAATCCGTTTTTCTGTAGATCTGGTTTATAAATACAATCTCATGTATCCTGAAACGCTGCACATTCCATTAAGAGCCCTTTGCCTCTGTCCTTCCCTCAGATCTCCAGCAGCAAAGAGCATTGGTGCTGTGGAGGGGTTGTGGAATGATAGAATTTCTGATACTTTGCTGGCATCTTTCCAGGGGAGACTTTTTAAAAGCAGAGCATGTGTTTTCTGAAAAGAAATAGGTAAGTGGCATCTGAGTCCTTCGGGTACCTTAGAAAAATTATCAGAAAAGTCCACTTACCCTTTCACAGCACTGAGTTACTTCTCTTAAGGGTGATGTCTACCATAATGAGCCAGGTGACACTGAAAGCTACAGGTCTCTCAGGACAGACATTCAGTCACCATTTGCTGTTTCCCATAGCACCTCAGCACTTAAAAGCTGTTGATTTGATGTAACCATTGGCAAGAATTTTTTGTTCGGCTTCAGTGGCACTGGCTTGGCTTTGGCTGAATATCAGTCCAGACAGCTTGGGAATACTACACCAATCTGCACCCTTGACAGTGATGTCAAAGTGTGGAAAGATCATTAGACTGCACCAAGCTAAGCTGGATGGACATTTACATAGCATGAGGTAACCCTATCAGTGACAGCTTAAATGATAAAACAACCCAAACACTATACAGGCTTGACAAATTTCTCTGCAAGGTCATTCTGTCACTGCTGAAAAAATTGTTTGGCAAAATTTTGCTAAAATATAATATGGAAGTTTAGGTTTAAAGTTGTTTTATTCACTGCTAATGTCTCATTTACTCTGGTCAAAAGCAGAGTTCCTTATTTCCTTAATATTACTTATATTTGACAGAAAGCAGCTGCAGAATACCTCCTCAAATCCACTCATGCTTATCATCACTGCTAGGACTATTAATTCACTGCAGTATACTTTAATGTACTATAACGTTTAGAAATGGCATTTGGATGTGCAGTAATACTATTTTGCACAATTAACCTCTGGTTCCCTTCCATATAAGACTGTTCTAAAGAAATATCAGTTATGCTGTGTTATTTTCAAATTACATTGAGTTTTGTGCCTTTTTCATAATAGGTTGCCCTTTCCTCAGAGAGTAGTAACATACATTGAATTGTAATAACACTTTATTTTCCTTGCAACAAAGCAGTATAAATCACAGAGATAAAAGGAGATGAACCCATTCCCCAGCCCTAGATCAGACAACTCCTGAGCCCAGTCTTTAAAATCAGATTCTAGATCCACATGTTAGTTTTGCAAACAACAAAATGAGTCAATATAAAGAAGGGAATCTTTCTCCTCAACTAAGAAAATTTTAAAAATTCAAAGTAATCCTGTCTTCAAACCTGTGCCAAAGAGCAAATCTCCCAGTTCAGGATCATTGTAAACCAGAACTTGATGCTTCATTTTGTTGCCTAAGAAATATGAACTAGAGTGTTAGAGTGTAAGGCAGAGGACAAGTATGGAAGATGGCTTGCTTTCTGAATTTCATCTTGAGCAATTCAATTATTTTTCTGGAACTGATATTTTTCTAGAGGCTTAGAGAACTAGAAAAGTAAGGAATGGTAATAGAGAGACAAGTTTTTCTAAATATCATGAAAATAGAGATCTGTCTCTAGAAAAACAAGCTCCAGCTCCATTAGATGGAGGCACTTAATTGTAAGGAATTTTCAGAGAAGGAATATATTATTTTTGTTTATTCAGGATATGGTGGGTGAAAATTTAAAACTCATTCATTAACCCTACTAGTGAGGAGTAACTTCAGAGTCACACACAAATCTCGCTGATCTCACAGATTCAACCTTCTGGTGTAGTGAACAAGAAAAAGTCATTTTTGAGATCTATTTGATGCCTTACTGCTTTGCAGTTCCGCTCTGTCAAAACGCACAGAACTCTTGGCATAGGTAGGAACTTCATTTTTTGAACATAGGTGCTAAATTTTTCTTTAAAGACTCAGCATCTCATCATGAAGGAGAAATGTTTCCGTTAGACTCTACAACAAACACCTCTAATTCTGCTCTTTTTTGCTAGCATATTTTTAGATTACAGAAACATAGCTGGTTGTGTTATTATCTCAATTATAAAAATGCATCCGAGATCAGAATTTAGCCCAATGTATTTTCCCAATGTTTTATATTGCTAAAAAGAATGGATTTGGCTCACTCAAATTATGCTTTCTGTTGTTTCATGCATATATTCAGCTGAAGACTATCAGAGTTGTATTTGTGCATCTCATTGCAAAATTTGGCCCAAGGGTTTAGAGCTCCTAATATTTACAAAACAGTTTGTATTCTATTTGCTGACACAAATATATAGCTTTAATACTACGAGGCTTTAAAAATTTATATTCATGCCTAGATACAGGATAAGAGTGGAAGTGAAATGAGTAAAATCTTTTTTTTACATTGCTTATTTTGTGGTAGAGTGATAGAATTCAGCAAACTAGTTTCATCTGGTTACCTCATTGCCTTGACTTTCATCCGAAGTTATCAAGGTTTTCACAAGAGCATGCTCTTAATCCCCCCTAGCTTCTTGCTAGATTTTCTAATCTTGGGCTATTATGTTCAATCACATGTGAACACATTTCTCTGGCATTTGAGCTGCACAAATTCTTTTGTGTGTGGTTTCAAACAAGCTTTAATGCACCGCCAAGTTGTTCCGTTTATTCAGTCCTTTCAAATGGGGAAAAATAAGTTCACAAAGCAGCTTAGAACTGTTCCAAGGGCATTGTTTATAGCAAAAGAAAGAGGTTCAAAAACATTATCAACAAAGTTTTCCCCTCAGGTGTACCTGGGAGAACATCTGGATTTGCCTCAAGTAACCAGGAAAAGAATCCGGGCTAATGAATTCAATCAAGATTTAGAAAACAGTCTAAGGTTTTGATTTTGCAGAGCACAGATGTGAACTGCTGCACAAAGGCAAGGTTAAAAGAAATGCATGGAATGGTCAATGTGAGAGAAAGCAGTCCAGCAGGAGAGGATGCATGCTGGGTGGCTGCCAAGCCTCTTCTGCTGGCGGGGAAACTACGAGTAGCTCAAACACCTGTTGTTATACTGGCCAGCAGACTGGAGCTCACATGGCATGGTAAATGCCCAGTGCTTGCCCATTTGTATGTATCCAGCCCTCAGTACTCCTGAATAAAAGCAACAGGGGATGGAAAGAATGACTTTCCATGTGGGACATTGCCCAGCAGCTCTCTCTGGTGCTTCAGACATTCTGCACCCATGAAGACATGGCAACTTGGGGTTCCCACACGGGTCTGGGACAGGAAGGTTGTTCCTGAGGTTCAGTCACAGAAAACGTGCTTGAGAGACTGGGTGAGGCCTGCACCATGGGTGTGCTGGATGGCCTTGGGCAGGATTTGGAGGGTTCTTTGTGCAGTTATCTTCTCCATCACAAGGCAGACATTGCCTGCTGCTAAACCCCACAGGAAGAGTTTCACACTGATGCAGACGAGCAGATGTAGTGCAAGATGGCAGCAAGGGGAAACCCACTGCTTTGAGGTTTCAGTATCTGTTCTCTAAATGGCATCATAAATTCATGCAGACATAGCTAACAACATACCAACAGCTGGATATTGTGGATTTCAGAGTAATATCAGCCATTCAAAATAAATGCTTTTGTATTTTTCTTCTGGACTCATCCATAGGAAAAAAAAAGAAAAAAAAAGTCTGGCTGGCATCTCTTCATTCTCTAATACTCTTTTTGTATGAAATCTTTTTTACAAGGTTCATTAGAGCTACTTCTATTCTTTCCCTGCCCCCTACTATCCCTTTTATCACCCACTTTACCCACCTATCTTGCTTTTCACATTCCTCTTCCATTTTCATGCATCCTCTCTTCCCATGGCTTTGGCTATCACTTCTGAAGAGCTTGGAGTATGTCCCTGGGGCTGACTTCTGAGTAGTGAACTCCAGTGCTTCAGGAAGGTGACCTGCCAGTAGTTTTAGGCTTGACTGAAAAATCAGCAAATAACATGAACATGACGAGATTTTTGCTTTGCACCCTTAAGCACACATTTTGGGACTTGAATCCTCAGTGGTAATGCAGCACAGAGGTTGTGCATGTGCAGAAACAAAGAGAGAATTTATCTTCAGATACATTAACCCACTCAGAAGAAATAAACATAACTTTTGCACTGTTTGCTGAAAAGAAAATTGACTGTTAAGAAAATCAACACAAAGGAGATGAGTTAGGCATAGAGAACAATATGTGGTCTCTGCTGCAACCATGGAGCTGAGCTCAGTTGGAAAGAGAGAAGGAGGGAAAAAATAGAACTTGTTCTGGTAGAGAAGAGTCTCTCTTGCTGCCAATCAATTCAGTGGCCAAATTTGCTATTGTGATCTGATGGTTTAGCTCTGCCAACTCTTGTAATTATCTCTATTCCCATTCTCCATTAGTGGACTTTTCAAAGGATGTGAGTTTCCACAGTGTCAGACTATGCCATGCAGTGAATACCACACCACCAGTGCATTGCAAACATAATACAGCATAAATGATTTACAAATATAGCCTCTTGCAACAGTAGGTGGAACACAGCAGTTTTGTGTTCCTAGGCTTTGGGGTTCTGGTTTCCCAATGGGTGACCTTTCCTCCCTTCATATTCTTTTCCTTGCTGATTATGGTGTGGCAGCCCCATGCCATCTCATTAGCTGTGGGAAAATCAGAGCATGTGAAAAGATGAGGAGGCATTCAGATATCTAGAGCTGACAGGTAGCACAAAAGTGCTGGAAGAGCCAGAGGATTCTGGCCAACCATTCACTCTGCTGACTATTCCCCCAGACATCATTTCACAAGGTGCTGCTGCAGAGAAGGGCATCAGAGCAGTCCACAAGCACAACACAGCGCTTGGTACAGGTCTCACAAGTGCTGCCACACAGGAGCAATGTTTTCAGATGAAAACAAAACTTACAGAAGCTGCATGACAGAGCTGTTGAAAGAGCTGCTGTGGCTGAGGGTGAGCAGGTGGTATAATGATTGAAGGCAAAATGAAATGTCTGCTTTGACTGAAGGAACATGTGCTGTTTCCCAGGAACTAAAATGTGGCTCAGAGACCCTTTAAGTGCACACAGACATGCCAAGAACAGTATCTAAGAAATGCAACATCACATACAATATGCAAGTAATTAATCACAATATTTGAGAAAATAAGATACATCACGCTAAAAATTAAAAGTGCTTCATCTTTTAAAAATAAGAAACACAAGACTGAACTACCAGATGATTCCCAAGAGATTCAGATGATTAACTGGCTAAATCAGGACATCTGCAGGATGTAAGAATAATAGAAGGAAGCGGGAGTTTTGGCTACCACTTTTATAATTAGCAATTGTAATGATCTTAGCAGTGTCCTCCTGAAAGAACTTGAATATTCATGTTGAGGCACAGCATTCTGTTTCAGCGCTTTTGGTAACTGTAGCCACTTGCACAGAGTCAAGCACACACTCAAATCAGGAAGTCAAAATGAGTGCTCCAAATACTTTCTGTCAAAAATTGTGAGGAAAGCTGTTATTTGCATGCAGTAAGATGGGGAAGAGAAACATAGCGTCCAAGAGCTCCCTTGGCATTTTCAGTTTCCTAAATAATCATTCTGCTTCTGCTTTCTTTTTTTTTTCTCCTCTGCAGATTAAATTCAAACTTGACCCAAGGAAATGCAAAATACATCTGAATCTGTAAAGTTAGATTTCATAACGTCAGGCCAGAGAGTAGCCAAAGGGACTCAAAGTAGCAGTTTCTATCTATGGAAAGTCAGGCATCCATTCACTCTTCCTGACTGGGTGCTTAAATTTCATAATGACCTAAACTGAGCCTGTAGGTCATAAAGGGTTGTTTGTGGTCATACTTAATTAGTAGTTTGGTGGATACTCTGACTGCTTCTCAGTTTTTTCACCTTCACAAATACATCAGATATATGCCTGACCAAGTTCCTCTGTGTTTGTACCACAAAGAACTAAAGACCAATGAGATTCATCAACATCTTTGATGGATGAGGGAACCAATTAGATCAGTCACTCCTCTGAGAGGCAGTAGAAAGAGGGACCCCCATCTGCCTGCTGATTGATCTGGAACCCTCAAAAGGTTGCATATGTTCATTGCATATGTGAGGTGATGTGGGGAGAAATCACTTCCTTTGCTCCCTTTAGCCACTGGAAAATGACAACTCAAACAGGTTCTTGTCCATGTGAGTGTGTGCACATGTGTGCTTTGGCTGTGGGCACCAGGCAAAGCAGACCCCAGTTAATGACTAACACACACTAACCAGTCCATTGTGCTTGTGAATTGCTCTTGGGCAAATGAATGGTTTGCCTCTATCCAGGACAAGAAGAAATTAATTAGTAAAGACTCAGAAGACAATGATCCAGGTGCACCCCATGTCCAGAGGACTGGGCTAGCAGCTGCAGTGTGGTATCTGGGGCAGAACCAGGTGGTAGATTGATGCCTAGAGAAAATTGCAGGCTGGTCAGGCTTCCTATCAGTCAGATCAAACTGATTTAATTTCCTGTGTTCAGCCAATGCAGTGGCTACCCACAGAAAGACTCTTATTATCGTCAAAATGCTATATTGAAAATCAATACATACTTTTTCTTTTCCCCTGCTTCATACAAAACTGTGTGGCCATACAGCTCCTCCTGGGACTCCATTTTCCAGGTTATCTACAGTTATTGTTTGTTCCTTGCAGATGAACTTGCTTCAGATAGAACATATGCTTCAGGTAGCACCATGTCCTATGAAGTGTGCTCTGAGGAGGCAGGTCAGCTTTCAAGCACAGAGAATATTTCAATGGATGCAGGTTTCTTGCCCAAGCATCCATCTGCCAGAATGGAAGTGGCACTGCTGGTGGCTTGCCTTCACAAGCAATCTGAGTTGTGACGCAGTTGGCTCCAGCAATGCTCTGTACTTTGCATAGCCGCTGCATTAATTTAACTGCTTCTCTCCACTTCTGCTTTCAGTCTAGGGTTCGTTTCCATCACTGTCAAGATGCTCCTCAAGTTCCATCAGCGTGAAGTTCAAGTTCCTAGAGGTCCCACTCTTACCCTGGGCTGGCCTCCAAATCTTCCAGGTGCTGAAATGTTTTTAATGCTAGTGCTCAACATGTCCTTTCTCAATTCCTCTCTCCAGACCAAGGGAGTGCTTCAGCAGCACAACAAATACCACTGCTGATCATCCTCTGTCATTTGTGCAGCCAGCATATTTTACTGTGTTCACTTAGCAGAGCATTTAAAATTAACCTAATTAGCAAAATACACCGAAACTAAAGAAAGCTTAGCATATGTTAAAAAAAGTAATAGAAATATGACAGAGGTACACTCAGCAAGTTCAAAAAATTAAAACTTTATTGAAGACCGTCATTTCACTGCAGACCAATCTTCACAGCAGGATCACAAGTGCCCTTTTGGGCATGGGTGTGTGTACCTGTATGTATGAAGTAGAGCTAAGGTGCCTTGCCTGTCGGGAAGGAAGAGTCTTTGCTTTAGTTACTTAATCTTTGGCATCAACTTTGTTGCATTTTGGACAAAACATTTATAGATAATGACTCAGGTAAGCTGCAACTTCAGATCCCCAAAAATCTACTTTTTAAAGTCCAGAAACATGTGTGGAGAGGAAATATATGCAAAATAGGGACATTTCAGAGATACAAACTTCATGAAAATCCCTTTTCTAGCATATTAAACCCAGAATTATATTTGCTCATATTTGCAGATACTTTTTTTTTTT
>VZRH01002964.1:1020510-1080805 GCA_013397555.1 Urocynchramus pylzowi
TTTTTTTTTTTTTTTTTGGTTTTGTTTTGTCTTGTTGAAGACTCACTTTTAATTACACAGTAAATAGAATTTAATGTTTAAGTCTAAATTGTACATTTTGGACTGCATTCATCTACACAGATTTGCAAACACCAGCAGTTGGACTCCTGAATACTGATGTGCTGATATTGGAAGAACTAGCTCAGGGACCACATTGCCTGTTTCTGTATACATGTCAGCCAATGAGTAAACAAAGAAGAAAGGGATTTTGGGAATTTTTTTTGTGTGGTTTGTTGTTGTTGTTGTTGTTGTTGTTTTAAACTGCAATAATATCTGTGCAGAGGAGGAAATAATCCAGAATTTTCATGGTGACAGAAAACCTGTGAAATATCCTACTTGCCCTTAGATGGACCAATCATGGCCTTTAAAAGCCATGTGAACAGCAGCCACAAAACTCAGGGAGGCCCCTTGTCCCCAGACAGCTGCTGACTTGGAGGTCAGTGGGAAGGAAAAGGAGGAGCATCCTGTCTGCACACATTTCCCCAGAGGAGAAGCTTTGCTGGCAAAGCCAGGAAAGATGCTTCTCAGTGATAGCTCCAGTGTTTATTGTTTTGTACAATATGGCCAGGCTTTCAGAAAGCAATAGCTAGGTAGAAAGGTATTGTCTTATAGAAATGGATAATGGATGGATCTGAGCTGATAAAAGGCTTTTCCTTTGTGTAGGAAGATTAAATAATTCCCAGAATATGCTGCTCAATAACACCTCTATGCATTGAATACTTCCAAGGGGACTGTGTTATAAAGCTGCAGCAAAGTGCCACCAGTCTCTTGGATTGTCTCATTTGGGAATGCTGAGTGTTCACAATTCTACACATGAAAAAAAGCAAAGACTGATGTTTGAAAGGTTTCTCTCCAAATAATAGGGTGCTACGAGTTTTTAGTGCAGGATTTTGTTGCAGATATTTTTTTGTATTGCTGTTTGTCTGCTCTCCTCTTAGATCAAATATTACGAGATAAAAATAAAGCAAGAGAAGTGACAGCAAAGACAGACTTTTGTAAGTGTTATGACACTGATTCATGAACAAGCCTGATATCACACAGCTCATGGGGAGACATAGAGGCTAGAGAGGCATGAGCCCTGAATCTGAATTTCAACATAGGATTACTATTACATGTAAGGTATGGTTCATGTAAAAAAGTGAAAAAAGCCAAGGAATATGATAGGATTCCTAAACTTATGCACCAAAAAGGATATGGGGTAACCCAAAGAATAACAAGATTCCTTAATCAATTTAAAACTCATGGTATAAAAAAACATGAGAAGTCTGATCAAACAGTCCATTATATTAGCAACTGCTCTCACACTTCAAGGCATATAAAGTGAGCCCACCTCACACTGCAGGGTGGCTTGTCATCTGGGCCACCCATAATGCTGGGGACCTCAACCTCTACCCACAAGCTGCCTTCAGGATTAGGATGAGGACTCAAGGAGGCACAAAGGCTATGGCTCCAGGAACACTGGCACTGTAGAAGTCATAACCAGGGGAGCACAGCATTGCACCCACATTGTTTTCTCCACACCTTTCTCATCTGGGCCACATGTGGTGCTGGGGACTTTGATGTCAGCCCTGATCTGCCACTAGGATTAGGGTGAGGTGTTCCATAATCTTTGGAATTATTATTGCTGTTGTACAACAGGGGATTTTTACTTGGTTGCCTTCTTTTTTAAAAACACCAGCATGATCTGAATAGGTCTTTAAACCCCTTGCTGCTTTACGGATGCTTTTCCCCTCGCTCTGAGCATTTCCCTGTACTTGTAATACCACCTCCCAGGAGTCATCTCTCCTATTGCCATGCCTGCTGGCATTTTGACCTCTTCCAGATGCAGCTTTCTTGATCTCAGCACTAGGATTCCCATCCTTTCCACCTGCCCTCTCAGTTAGCACTGCCAAGCAGGGGAAGCAATTGACTTGCCCGATTGCACAGAGCAGCCTGGCTTCGCTTCCCTTGTCTCACTAACAGGTCTGCAGGGCTGCTCCATCAGCTTTCTTTTCTCCAGGAGGAGTTTTCTAGATTGTGTCTGCCTTGAGGTGACCTGCAGTCCAGATTGTGTCTGCCTTGAGGTGACCTGAGCTGGCTGCAGTCCAACCCTCCCATTGCAGCTGACAGATGGAGGGGCACTCCCCAGGACCTCCAGCAATACAACCCCTTTCAATTTTTGAATCTTCTCATGATCCTACTTCATTAAAGAGTATCTGTAAGTGTATATTAATGATCCAAACTACATGAGCAAGCTGATGAATAACCTGCAAGGCTTTGCCTGTCTTTTGACTGAAGAAACCAGCCAGACAAACCCCAGGAGTGCCACATTGCGTTGGACCTTTCTTGTGCCCCCCTTATACTGGACCTTCCCCATCTCTCCCTGGAGAGGAATAAAGCAGTGCTGGCTCATCTGAGGATTGTCTTTTTTTCCCACTCACTGGCAGCATTTTGTAAAATCCTCTATAGGAAAGGACTGGTTCTTTCCTGCTGGTGACTACTCTAAAGCATACTGCTGCTTTCTTGTAATGTCTTGATAAAGGGTATTTTAGCCCTGGGAATGCTCATTTACTGGAGCAGAAATACCAATAAGGCATCACCTTAGCTAATGGTCATAGCAATGTAGGTCAGTGGGTGAAGAAAGAATGCTCGTGGATAATTTAACTCCCTACATGGGTACACTTTGGCCAGGGAGTGAAAGAGTATTTTAAATAAGGGTAGTCCATTGACTCTGAGGTAGTTTTCTGCACAGATAAGCAGAAGATTGACATGCCAGGGTCAAAGCACAGTCTTTTGCTCCTCAAACTGGCATAATTTAAGAGCAAGGGAATGAAAAGGGAAAGCACCATGCTGGATTGCCTGACAGTAACTTATCTAAGAGCTCAGCTGGGAGAATATTTCAGGGTGAATACTTTTTCAGTGCATTTGCCTCTTTTCCATTTGGAAATTGTATATAAACATGTTTTTGCAAGACTGTTTGTCATTCAGAATGATTTACATTGAGTGAAACTCAAGTTCAGGCCCATTCACAAGAAGCTTACTGCAGCTTTTCAAAGAAGAAATTCAGTCTGATCCAATTTAACACAGAGATCACAAGGCGTGCCTTCTTGCCTCAATTGGATAATTCTTTGATTTAGTTTTTTTGATGTGAATATCAATTATTCATTTGAATTTTAACATTCTAGTAGTATTTGATGCTATTATAATGGTATATGCTGTTTCGGCAAATATTTCTGCACAGATATTACTTGTGAGAAAATTTACGGCGTGAAAATTAAAACCAAGAAAATGCAGAGTTCCTTTCAAAATACAGATGAATATTCATAAAAGCATTACAGTATTTGCCTCCCTCTGATGTTTAGTGTTGTTCATTCATCCAAAGTTGGAAGGATATAAGCTGAGACATGATACTTCAAGAGAGCAGTGAAATGAGAAACTGGGGAGATTAAGTTATAAGATGACTGTAAAACTCCTGGACATTTTGGGGCTGCAAAGCCTTTTTGAAAGATGAGAGAAAATACCACTGGGTGTAATGTACAAAACTAGCTCAGAAAACAGGATGTTCGGATGCAAATTACTTCAAGAGCCGTGGTCGAACTGTACCTTGCAAACAGGAGTATATGGAGCATACTGAGATAACAGAAATTGCAGCAAGTTTAATTTTTTATCAACTGTGAGGGCCTACTTCTAATGTGATAACATGCAGAAGTCTATATTGGAACCTGATACAACAATGGGTGGGTAAAATACTTTTCAGGAAAAAAATTCATTGAGGAAATGATTATGTCCAAATCTCTCAGGAGGCTGCTTTCATGAGAGGTGACTTAGTTGACCAACCAGCTCTAATGGCAAAGCCACTCAAGAATGTATAGACTATAATGTTTTGAAGTATTTGGTGGTTTTCTGGTCTCTGATTTTTATTTTGTTCATTGTTTCCTTCTGCCTAGGATAAAGTGTTCGGTGCAGTCTCTCAAATGCAAAGGAGCTATGTGCATCACACAGAGGTTTACATCAAGAGGTTTGACAAAGTCAAATGCAATAAGACTTTACTAGGGTTGCACTCTGGAATCGGCAGCATTTTAAGCCCTAAGTGGTAAAAAGTGAAATAATTGTAATTAAACACTTGGCTAAACCACTTAGAAACCAGCAGCTGGGGGAATGTCTAATCATAGTTACCTGTTTCAATACAGTTGCAAGAAAACAAGTGGCTCTGATTTCTCTCACATATGGGGGAGTTGCTACCATAGCAGTTTCACCTCCATCCCAAAGATGGAGCACAGGCACCCAGGAGGAGCAGAACTGCCTCACCTCTTCTTATTCTGCTGGAAATATTATGTATCTGCAGGAGAAACTGCTGCAAGAAAAGATATGCTGAAAAAAGGGAGGAAGCAAAGAACAGACTAACAAAGAATACATATGATAGGTACAGAAGGACAGGCAGAACGGCTTCAGAGAAAAAGCCGGGAGAGTTTTTGGGTTGGGTGCTAGTTCAAAGAGATTCTTTGCTCATTGCTCAGTGCTTTATGTTGTTGTTGTTGTTGTTTGATGCCTGCCGTAGTCAGGTCAAGTAGATTAGAATGCATAACAGCTATCTAGATTCAGCACGAATTTCCCTTTCTACCACACAGCACTTCAGTTGAGTGTTTGTATGAGCACACAAGTTAACCTCCCTGGAAACTGAAGGATGTGCAGCTACTGTCCTCCACAGAAGAGAATCACAAGAAGCCATTAATTTCCTTTATGTAACCAGGCAGGTGATATGAAAATTACCAGCTGGTGTGTTTAAACCTCATTCTGCCCTGAATTTAGGATGAAGCTGCCCCAGGTCCCTGCTTCACTAGTGTTTCATCACCTGGCATTTTGAAAGCTGCTTTTTCCTGACACTGAGTTAAATTTGCAATAAACCAGTCATTCTTTAGAAGATCAAATACATTAAAAATAATAAAAAAAAAAGGATCTTCTGAGATCCAAAGTTGTCAGCACTATTTTGATCCTATGAATTTGTACTTGTATCTCTTCTATGTCCTTTTTCTAAGGTTTCTATTTCTCACCCCTCTATTTAAGTCTGAGGGATGCAGGAAAAGCTACCCATTTCACCTTCTCTCTTCACACAATAAACACTGAATGAAGTTCATACTGCAAGCATTGGCAGTAGAATCTCTCGCTCCCCAGAAAAAAAGATTAAAAGTGTCTCTTGGCACATCTCATCGGGGGACTTCTTTTATCCCCTGAATCAACAGAAGCTTTGGATCAACAAAAAGAACAGAAGCAGGTGTGTTTTTACCCCATGCCAATCTATCCTACTCTCCATCTTCAGAAAATCGTTCTTTAGCTCTCCAAAGGATACTAAGCACTTGGGTAACCATTTGTTTCTGCTTTATCTTGACAGTACAAACCAGAACAACAATAACCCTGAACGCAAAAGGACTCAAAACCATCTATGCTTTTATTATTATTATTTCATATACATGATTTATTGGATTAAAAATCCACACAAACCGTCATGTTATCAGATATGAAGCAGTACTCTTCTTCAAGGTTATGTTTAGCATTTCTCAATTGTAGCTTTTAATCAGAAATTTCTGGCTGACCAGAAAAAAGTATCTCTTTGGTGGATATTCTCTTATTTTTACGAAAGGTCTTTCTTGAACCACAGTTTCACACACACTCTACGACTTTGAAAGAGTGGTTTAACCTTCTGTTCCTTCCCAGAGTCTCTCATTTACACATTACACTTTCAAGTCTATGTTGGCAGGGCTATTTAGGGGTTTTGCACTAGATAGAGGAACTAGGGAGCACATGACAGGAAACTGCTTTTTTCCACCGGCAGTTCTAACCATTCAAATTGTACAGGGGATTATGGCTCCAGTACATTTTCTTGAGCTGACATGAAGACAAACTTGCAGCTTGCTCTTGCTATGCTCTAGTCTTATCAGACATGAATAAGCACAACTCCAAAGCCATACTGTATTTCCACATTAATGTTACTCTGCTGAAAGACAGGATATAGGATATGTCCTGCAGCAGAATGGGAGCAGTTCTTCTGTGTTTTATTTTTTGGCTTTCTTTGGGTTCTGATTTTTTTTTTTTTAAATTTGTGGAGCAAAGCAGCAATTTCCTGCCCTACTCTCCCAAAAGAAATGCTTTTGAATCAGCAAAGAGCCAGCTGTTCTCCCAGATTTGTGTTCTCTTTTTTTGTGTTTCTCTTTCAGTTATGTATTCTTGTTCCCTAACCTGCCATAACCTATTTCCATACTTCTGTAATTGCTTAAGAAAAAGCGATCTCCCCCACACTCCTTCCCACTGCCTGCCTCCCAAACCTGTTTCTGGAATCTCAAATCCTCAAGCATTAAAAGAGGAGAGGCTTTTTTCTCAGCTAAATTAACACCAATCTGCTCTTGTTAGCTTGACGTTCTCCTGAGAGCAGCCATACAACCTCTTCATTTCATTTTCCCTTCTCTCACTGCTTAAGAAGTAGCACATCCTCACACCAGAGACACTTGTGTGAATCAATTTGCAGTGACCAGCTTAAATGTCTCCTGGGCCACTCAAGCTTCTTTCATTTGGATTTGTAGAGTGAAGAAATAGCTACCTTGTAATGGCTGTAAAAGAAACCTGCCAAGGGACAGAGGTAGAGTGCTTGTGTTGGCACACCGTGCTTGCTCCTCAAGTCAGCTTCCACCACCTCAGTGGGAACATCATCAGGTTTGCTAAGCACATCTAAAATACTAATCTTTTTTATGATCCTTCCAGTTTTCTTCATACACATTGGACATTTGAGCATTTGTATAGAAAAGCAGTCTGATTTCTTCCCTCAGGACCAGTTTCATGCCAGTAATCCCTGCCAAACTTACCACAAGCAAGGATGAAATCCTGGTCCAGTTAAAGTCAGTAGCAATGCTCCCATGGGAGTGAAAGTCCAGATCATACTGTCAGCTTTTTGCACAAGAACCAACCTTCTCATGCCTGTTTGTCTGTAGGGATGTCTGTCGAAAGAGATATTCCTTCCTCATGGAGGAGAAAGAGCTGGAAGGCAAGTAAAACAAGGCCAGTGTGGAGAGGATCTTAAATGTGCCATTAGAGCTTTTAAAGATGGTCTTTCTTTCTCTTTGAAAGGTGTGTTATAAATGTAGCTGACAGGTGCAAAACTCCCCCAGGCCTCCTCATCGTCCACAGAATGACATAAGAAGTTGTAAGAAGTAATTAGCGCATTTTCTCCTTCTGCCTTTTCTCCAGTGAGTATTTCCTGGAGAGGAAACAACCTTAAACAAACTCAGAACCTCTGTCTGTTCTGAAAGTCACACCTACAGGGCACGAGCTATCTAACCTCCTGGGTGATGACTCTTTAAAAAAAAAAACAACAAACAGGGTCATGCTTTTTTTTTTTTTTTTTTTAAACCATAGAAGAACCTCAGTATAATCACATAACCATAAACCAGTTCCTTACTGGCCTCACTTGTCAAGCTGCTGCACTAGCAGCTATCCAATTACTCACTAAATGTCTGTGAACTGTTTGGTCTGTTAGAGATGATTTGCAGTAGGTTGCAGACTCCAAGTTACTATGTCTTGCTGGAGAAATAAAAGTCTTCATTGCCATAGTTTTGATGATTCTTTTTCAACATTGCATTGTGTCATTTCACTACACCACAAAGATGAAAGTAAAATACAAAATAACATCTTCTAAGATTTTAGTGTCTTCTTGGCTATAAAATATCCCAAGGGCAGGGAAAGGGGAACTTCAATATAATCACAACAGCATTTTCAGGATAAAAACTATGAAGGTTGTAAAAATAATAAAAAAGGTCGATGCTGCTGGTAACATTGATCTCCTTTAGCTGCAGTTTTGGGTGAGCTGAAGACACTGTTCTGTGACTGGAGATTCCTCTACATTACCAAAGAAGTTAATAGAGAGCACAAGATTTTCAAGCCCAATCCTCACTCTCTGGTAGGAATAAACAGCAGTAGCTATTTACTTGTTCCTTGTCTAGGCTATGCAATCACATACAAAAAGCTCACATGCTCTACACTTGTAGTAATTTAAACTTTTGGGGCTGCTGGTTTTTTTTGAAGCCACATATTCCCACTGACTGTAATCAGAAATATAGCCACTATCAAAGGCAGAATATTCCCCTCTCTGTCCAGCAGATTGGTTTACTGTAAGAAAACTATCTGCACAAGCAAATATCGCAGACATGTCAGACTTCTAACACAGCTATGAATTTTGGTAACAGTCAGAGGTAGAACATTAATAACCAGAACCATAAAACAAATCTAAAAACTGCAGAATAATAATAAAAAAAGATATTTATAGAGGCAGCACAGAAGATGCAATAGTAAAAGAGCATCCCTCTGGATCATCAATTCATGAGTTCTGTGATCCTGAGTAACGGGCATGCTTCCAAATGATAAAATAGAACACATCAACTATTCAAAATCACTAACTTTCCTCTTGCATTCCTTAAAGGTGAATTGCAGCAAATGTATAAATTTTAGTGTGCAGTAACTTGCGTGCATTTTACTACCATAGGAAGTGAATTTCCCAGTATTTATTGGAAATCATTATCTTCCTCCGCTTTTTAAAATTAAATTTAAAATTTGTCACAGCAGCAGCAAAGCTGACACAGCCTAATACTGGTGATGGAGTGATACGTTCTGAAAGGACTCCATGGGAAGATCTGCCATGATTTGCCATTAATAGCATCCATAATGATATTTTCCTATCAAAAATCTTCAAAAATAAAATAACTAAATGTTTGTATCTAGGAAGGGCTTATGGACAGGAATCATAACCAGTAACAGAAGATCTTATAACTGATCTAAGCAGCAACATCAAAAAAATCAAACCTCCACGGAAGCAAAACACTCTGCCCTATTTTCAGTCTTATTGGTTAATTAATTCTTTAATTCTTTATAATAATTTCATGTGGGACTCTGAGAGCAGATGTAACCACTTGCTCAATTATGGAGTGTTTCACACCTGCTCTACCCAGACAGAAGAGGCAAGCAGGTGAAAATCAAGCTTCTGCCTATTCTAATCAAGGCATTTTTTGGCAGAAAGAGCATTTTTTTTTTGTTTGTTATTCCAAAACACTCCTGCTTGTGAAAATCCCTTACCACCTTGACTAACACACGTTTGTTAATGTGGGGAAATCAGGCCTTTGCTATTAGAATGGTGGCAAGCACCTAAGGGTCATAACTATATTATGTATATAGCTCAGGATATACTTGATAAAAGAAAACTAATATTCAAAGAGGGATATTGTCAAATGCACATGAAATACAAACCTGAGTTTTTGCGTATGCACACATGCATTTGTCTCTTTCATTGTAGGTGGACAGGCAAATATGAAGTGTTCTTATCTGACCATCATTATCCAACTCATTTTCAGTAGGTGTTGAAATAGAAATGCTTATTGTTGAGTTGAATACTGTTTTCATTTCGGCCTGAGGAGTGGTGAGGTTTCTCTATTCTGACCTCTTTCACATGATCCCATGCTGATTTGAGTAAATGGCATTTCACCATGAGTTTCATGAACTCCCTAATATCTTTCCAGGGGCCTTCTGACAAGACATAATTCGTGATTGCATCTTTCGATGTTATCAGATGTCTCCTGCAATCCACATCTGTTTATGGAATAAATTCACCTGGTAATTGGTTATTATTTCACACAGGCTTACTGAGAAGGATTGGATTCAGACACTATTGCATTTGCAGTGCCTTCAGATCAGGCCTTAGGATTGTGGACCTCTGACCTAACTGCAAATAATGGTATGGAAAAGCCAAAAAAGTAATGCTATTAAATGCAGGGGAACTTCAAAAACAACAACATATGGCACATATGTAACTACTAAGTAGCTACCAAGAAATCCATGGTCTAGCACCATAAATCCTTAATCCAGAGATACCCCCAAAAGAGAGCCCCTAAATAACCTTGTAATAAGAATTCCATACTAAAGAATGGGCTCTAACATTCTCTAATCCATTTGGAGCCTTCTTCTGTACTTGCTTCTGCCTAGCAGGAGCAGTTAGACAGAATACCAAAATGTATATGCAACTGTTTAGTCACTTGAAATCTTTAAACCCTAATGGCATCACAATCAAATTGTGGCATTCAGCCTCAGATCCAGACAGACAAGGCTGAATGTGAGCAAATGTAGACAGCTAAATTGTATGTTCATAGCAAATGTGTAAGAATCCCTACCTATGTTTTTCCACAAGAATGTGTAAAAGGCAAGCTCTGTCAGCTGAGCTGTTGTAGCTCATGTATTAAGGAGGTAGACATGCGTTAGGCAGCTAACAGAGGAAATGAAAAATTATTTATCATTTGATGTTTTATAAACTGTTCTATAACAACCTGTAAAAATGTCAAACAGAAAACCCTTCATTTGGAATTTCCTTGCTGTGTTCTTGTGAGGAATCCAACCCAGCAGGGACTTAAGCCTAACACTTTCAGATCTCCCAAGTTTCAGTTCCCTCTAGTACCACAAAAAAAAAAAAAAAAAAAAAAAAAAAAAAAAAAAAAAAAAAAGGAAAAAAGCATAGCCAGCTAATGGTGGTGGAAAGCATTGTCATTTTTTAAAACATCAGGCCTTGAGGAAGAGCAGATCATACCAACCTCTCCCAGCTCCTAACTAGAACAGCAAAAGAGGCAAACCCCTTTGTGTGTTTTCTACAGTTTATTTCTTCAGGGCTCCAGCAGCTGTTTTCTTCCTTTGGTTTATTTTAAATTAACACCACAATTTTGTGAGGAAGTGCTCAGGTGTAAAATAAAATGGTAGCACAGTCCTTGTTTTTGATGCTGAAAGCAGTGAAAAACAGTAATAAGACTGGCAGATGCCCTAACAAGAATCAAATCTATTTCATAACAAAAAGATATTGGCTTTCCTTCAGTTGCTGGTGATGACAGAGCCTACATGTTGGTGTCCCAAAAATTTCACTAAAAACTTAAAGTGCCTAAAGCTCTCCATTGAGGTGTGTTGGGTAGGGATTTTCTTTATTGTGGGAAGGTTACAGAAGTACTACACACAGTTATTTTGCAGATGAGGTCAAAGCAGCAAAGTGATTTCACTGCTGGAATGTTTCTTTCTGTGTATGTTCCTTAATTGTATCTCAGCTTTCCTTTAAGAGAAATAATTTGTTTATTTCAGGCAAAAAACCAAAACTTCAAGCAGGATAAAAGATAAAAACATTAATTTATTACAACTATGCTTTCATTTCTATAAATGATATAGTCTGAAAGCACCTGTGTGTTGCTTTGCTTTATGTAAAGATGCTACCCCATCCTTTAGTGCTGTAAACAGGCTTCTAGTCAGACTTCCACAGAGAGGTGTACAGAGAGCACAGAGACATTTCCAGAAGCAAAGGTGGCCACAGGGCAAGGGGTTATGGCAAGTGGGGTGACACAAGGCTGGTGACTGGTCACTAGTGGGGTTCTGCAGGGCTCCATGCTTGGCTCAGTTCTCCTCAACATCTTCCACTTGGACACAGGACTCCAAGGTCAGTAAGTTTTAGATTATACAAAAGGAGGGGAGCTGTTGACACTTTTGAAGGTAGAGAGACCCTGCAGAGGGACCTCAACAAAACAGAGGGCTGGGCAATTACCAATCCTATGAAGTTTAACAAAGACAAGTGCTGGATTCTGCAGCTGGGATGGGGAAACCTTGGTGGTACACATGGACTGGGAATGAGAGGCTGGCAAGCAGTGCCATGGAAAGGGACCTGGGTATCCTGGCAGATGGCAAGTTGGACATGGGTCAGCAGTGCCCTGGATGCCAGGAGGGCCAAGCCTGTCCTGGGGAGCATCAGGCACAGCATGGCCAGCCAGGCAAGGGAGGGGAAGGAGCCAGGCTGCACTGGGCCAGCCCCACCTCCAGGGCTGGGGGCAGGTTTGGGTGCCACAATATAAAAAAAGATACAAAACTGTTACAAAGGGTCCAAAGGAGAGTTATGAAGATGGTGAAGGGCCTTGAGTGGAAGCTGTATGAGGAGCTGCTGAAGTCACTTGGTCTGTGCAGCCTGGAGATGGGGAGACTGAGACTCATTGCAGTTACAACTTCCTCGTGAGGGGCAGACGAGGGGCAGAGGCTGATCTCTTCTCTGTGGCGACAGGACCTAAGGGAACGGTACAAAGCTGAGTCAGGGGAGGTTTACATTGGATATTAGGAAAAAGTTCCTCACCAAGAGGGTGGTTGTGTGTTGGAACAGGTTCCCCAGGGAAGTGGTCATAGCACCAAGCCTGATAGAGTTCAAGAAGTGTTTGGAAAAATATTCTCAGCACATAGAGTGACAGCCCATGGGCTGTCCTGTAAAGGGCCAGAAGTTGGATTTCAATGATCCCTGTGGTCCCTTCCAACTCAGAATAATCTATGACTCTGTGATTTTCAACCCTGCCAAATTAGATGGGAAATTATATTTCCACTATGGCTGCCAGTTTTGTCTCATTCTGTTCCTGACAGAAAACCCAAAAAGTGGCATGACTGTACCCCAGAGCTTGTGAAAATGCAGATATTGTCGTCGTGAGTCACCTGAATTGATGGCTCAATCACTCCCAGCTGCTCAGCTGCTTAGAATGCCATTAGGCAGCTTACTACCCCAGCAGGCCCACCTGAAGAGCCTGCCCACAGGCATTTCTTCAGGCTGCTCCAGACATCTCCTGTCAAATGGGATGGGATATTGATGCATCAGTTTTCCAGCCCCTCTGGAGACTACTGACTTTTAAGTGTGGGGGGGCAGGGGTTAGACTTGGACAGAAATTCACATTGAGGGAAATGGAGGGACAGCAAAAAAATACTTCTTGTTTTGCTATAATAAGAGAACCTTGAAATTTTGCTAGTTCTAGCCTAAAAGTGCTGCTGTTGAGTCCACTGCATCTGTTGGCTAATGAAACAAGAGATGCCAAACCAGCTCTCTACCAAGGGTTACTTTGAAAATTTCCCAGAGGATGGCTGTGGTAACATTGTGATAACATTGCATCATGTTATCATCTTAGAGCATTGCATCATGTTTATTTTGGGCTGTGGAAAGAAATGCACTTAGAATTTGTTGTTTGGATCTGCCAAATGCTCAAAAAGGAGAATCAGACCTCTGATACAGTGCTGAAAAACCCAAAAACCCACAAATATCAGGTACTAACTAGAACCTGAGCAGCAAAAGAATAGAGTAATAAAAGTTACCAAATTCTATTTTGTTTTATCCTCTTCTCTCAAAAAAATTGAAGAATAATTTTCAAAGGTCATATGACATGGAAATCAGAAGGCAATCCTCTGAGGATCATGTCATATGACATGATTGATGTAGTGGGTTGATGCTGGCCGGGTGCCAGGCACTCACCAGCTGCTCATTCACTCCCCTCTGCAGCTGGAAAGGGGAGAGAAAATAGAATGAAGGGTTCATGAGTTGAGATAACTTGTGGGAGAGATCACTCACTAAATACCATCCCAGGCAAAACAGGCTTGAATTAGAGATACCAATTAAATTTATTGCTAACCAAGTCAGAGCAGGATAATGAGAAGAAAAATAAAATCTTAAAAACACCTTTCCCCTTCCCCTCCCTCCTTCCCAGATCCATCTCCTATCCCGGAGGTTCAGGGAAAAGGGAATCTGGGTTATGGTCAGTTCATCACCTATTGCTCATGGAGAGGGGTCTTCCCCTGCTCCACTCTGAGGTCACTCCTATGGGAGACAGTTCTCCATGAACTTCTCCAGCATGAGTCCATCCCATGGGCAACAGCTCTCTGTGGACTGCTGTGATGTGACTCCATCCCATGAACAGTCCTCCCAAAATTGGTGCAGCCTGGGTCACTCTTCCACAGGGTGCAGTCCTCCAAGGACAGGCTGCTCCAGCCTGGGAGCAGGGTCCCTCTCTTTACAAGTCTCCCACAGCCTCCAGAGGGCACAGAGGGGTCACAGACTCCACTGGGCATCCACCACTCCAGCATGGGGCTCCTCCATGGGCTGCAGGTGGATCTCTGCTTCCCCATGGATCTCCACAGGCTGCAGGGACATAGTTGCCTCACCAGGGTCTGCACCACAGGCTGAAGGGAAATGTGAGCTGCATCACATAGAGCACCTCTTTCTCCTCTTTCTCCTTTCTGCAGTGCCCTTGGTGCCTGCAGAGTTGTTCCTCTCACAGATTCTCACTCTGCTCTTCTCTGGCCACAATTAAAACTGTGCAATAACGTTATTTTTTCTTCTTAAATATATTACTGCAGAGGTAATACCCCCATTTCTAATTGTCCTGGCCTCAGCCAGCAGCACATCCAGTTGGAGCTGCCAGGGACTGGCTCTGCCAGATGTGTAGGAAGCTTCTACCAGTTTGTCACAGAAGCCACCCCTGTAGCCCCCCATACCAAAACTTGGCCATGTCCCAAACCAGGACATAACCCAATACAGTTGGCCTGGGAGTCTACCTGGAATATGGTGATCATAAATTTTTGAATGATTTTGAAGCTTATTAGAGGAAGACTGCACTGACATAAGCACAATGACATGCAGCAACTAACTTTTTTCAGTGTTTGCCTGTTAAATACATAAATTTCTCCATGCTTCTAACATTTTGATTCAGTTCTGGCTTTGGTGTTATTCACTTCAATGTATACATAAATACTGCTGTTGAGCAATGCCTCTAAAGAATTTTACTGAATTATGCAATGTTTTTAACCAAGTTATCAAATTTTTTCACAGAAGTTTGTGTGGTGTTAACCTCTCATTTTGATGGTTATTTTTTTATTGAAGCTGTGCCATAAAGTAACTTTTACAATAGACACTTGTAAAGACTGTGACAATTTTTTTTTTTGTGAGCTTGACTAAATATCTCAGAAATAAAACCAAAAGGTATTGTTTAACTAATTTGAAGTCCTCCATCTAATTTATTAACACAAAATTAGTATCCCAATAAATAAGATTATTTCCATGTTCTGCTAGGAAAGGACTAATAAATGAATACAGATATATAGAGGTATATATGCAGGACTGATTTCTGTAGAAACTCTTCTTGTAAAGACAGTTACAGAACCTGGTTGAGTAGCCCTGTATAAAATGAGGAATTTGATGCTACTTGTTCTTCAAAGCACTGGATAAACGCATTAAACTGGACCTCATCATCTCCCTTAATAGTATTCCTGTTGCTAGGAAACGCTTATCTGGACCCCATCCATAAGCCTTGTCTTTGGGACTGCTTTCATGCTTAAAGCCCTAGCTCTGACATCCTTGAAATTGTGCTTTCATTTTTCATTGTCTGTCCTGCTACTTTTTGCCATTTGCTTTTGCTTACAAAATCCAGTTTCACAAATGAGCAGATAAATATCATGTAACTAACCAGCTGAGTAAAACAGAGATCTCCTTCAAACTGTATCCTCCAAAAGTATTCCTGGAGTTGCTTTTTGCCCTCACCATTTGTCCTGGGATAAGTGTTAGTGTGGATGGGACTACTCATGGGAGATCATCACTTTCCAAGTATTTACTGAAATGCCTGTATTTATGTGTAAAATACATAGAGAGTTTTCTTTCCCTTCACTGCTGAGGTATTTCTTCCACCCATCTACTGCAAGATTATGCTTAATTAGAAGCCTCATTGTTTTGTTTGATGCTCTTTTAGTTGATTTCATTCTGCATATGCGACTTGCCACAGATTTAGTAAAGGGAAAGGACACTAGGTCCTCTCTGCTTATCAAGCTTATAAATAGAGTGCACAATTTATCTTTCAAATATCCTAGCAAAGCCAAAATGATAATAATAGCTGTATAATTATTAAAATGTGTTCCTAGCTAAGCTTGTTATCGCCTCTCAAGAATCAATGAAGGAATAGATGCCGTGGATTTAATGATAGGGTTGTTTTAGTGGTTCTTATTTTACAAAGCAGAAGCAAGGAGATGGTAAAAAGGTCAAAGAAGGTGGCAAAAAGGATGAATTCAGCATTCTGCTATAGAAAGTGCTCTTTAGGATCTTCCAAGGGTGTTTCTAAAAAGCTAGTCAGAGATATAAAAAAGCCCAAAAATCTAGACTTACCCCATTTAACCTTTTACATATCCCTGATTCAACACAATCTTCAGATATGCATTGCCAGGTCACTTTTCCCTCAGCATATCAAACTTCTGACCTTGCAGCTGTTGTAAGTCAGTCACAGCAACACATCCTGCTGTACCATGTTATAAATAAAGGTAACTTGCTCATCAAATGCCAAAGACTGGCCAGGGTTATACAGACTGATCCTGCAATTCTCACACAGGCAAGACCACCACTGACCTAAGACCGTTCATTTCACTGATGGCTTCAGCTCCTTTTAATCATAGAGGTATAAATCAGGGTCCACCCAGACAAAATCATGGGTTTAGACAGAAAATCCAGCATGAGTGGAGTGTCCAAGGGCAAATTGCTGTATTCAGTAATCCTTCAGGCTTCAGTGCAATCCTTGAAACCTTGCTCCATGGAGAACTTGTCCACCCAGCTACCTGAAACCACTGGGAACCTTGCCTCTGTGCAAAGTTTTACATCAATACCACTGAAAACAATTTCTGAGTCATTTTCAATGCTCATTTCTTGTGCTGATCTCTTACAAAGTTGGGTTGCTTTAGCCAGGCAAGTAAGGTCTTCTTCTGCTTCTTGCATATGGCAGTGTATCACAAAGACTCTCACTTAGTCCTGTCATTCTGCATTTCCAAATTGTAATTCAGCTTTAAAACAGAGAAGAAAAAATTTGTATTTGGGGGCAAGATGCTGCTAGAATCATCTTTTTGTCCTGAAGGGGGATCCTGATGTTCCCTTTTCTGGCTATGAGCCTCAGATTTACCATTAATGAAATGCTGGAATGCTTGATTTATATCACTAATAAGTGATATAAAATTTGTTTTGCTGCCAATGCAGGCTGTTCAGAATGCAGGATGCGAACTGATAAACATGTACTGTAGATCACAGTGAGCCCAGAAAAGAGACAACGTTGTAAAACATCCTACAGAGCACAGTCTTGCCATGCAAATCCCAGCATTAGTGGTAACTACCCCTCAGTGAATTCAGAAATTACCCTGTGAATCTTTAGCATCAAAAAGACATAGACATTGTCCTTGGAGTTTACATCCAAATCCCAGCACTCACTGCAACCCCTGATTTCAGAAAAACAAATTGTTCCAGTTTTAAGGCTGCCTTTGGGTGAGACTGTTAACAGAACAATATATTTATAGACTAAACCAAATCCTGGTTTAGCCAAATCCTTGTTTTGCTGAGGAAGACCTGATCACAGCTTTATGACTTGAATTTGCCTGGCTGTCATTCATTAAATGACAAAATATGAGTGCCAGATATTTCACCCTGGGCCCAGTGACAACGGGAAACAGTGCCACAGTAAAGGAGTATAAGATATGCTCCAGCTGTCCCCTACAACTCCTCTGTCCTAAATATATCTCTGCAGTGGTTTAACTGGCTTAGTTTCCAGGAAGACTGGCAGAGGTTTAACTTTATATGTGGCTAGCAAACTGAATGAGCAATAAATAAAACAGGGGGTTTAGGGAAAGTTTTGTTCTCACCACACAACAGAGTACAGGACTTAAGAAGTAGCTTTCCTGTCCCTGTGTTTTGTTTTGAAAAGAATTTTTGAAAAAGCATGATCATCCAGAATATAATTCATCTCCTATTTGTATCATCCTCTCTCAAAATCTCAGTAAAACTCTCCCTTTTCTTATGTCTTTGCCAACATACCTTGGCAAAAAACTTGGCAACAGTCAGGCTTTGCTCTGCTGAGAACAGCGTCTATCAGGCTGGTGAGGAAGTTCTTACTGCTTCCTTACACTCCCCTTCTCCATCTGCTGCTTAATAGGCAGCATTTATAGCTCTGTGGTAGCGAGCTGTCTCGCGGCTGTGGGCTTGGGAAGGAGGTGCTGGTCCAAGGACAAAATTCTTAGTTCTAAATTCTAGAAATAATATTGCTTTTCAAGGTTTCTGAGCTGTGTTGGCAAAGGGGTATTTATGGCAGTGACAGACACCTTCATAAAAAGAGTCAAGGCAGAAGTTTCCCAGTCCCCTCTTGCCTTTCTCTTTGCCTGTGATTGTTTTGTGCACAGGCCTGACCCAACTGTGGAGAGGAGAGGAGAGGAGAGGAGAGGAGAGGAATACTCTTTGTAAAGTCAAACTGTACCTTTATCTGCCTCAGAAGCATGCAAGTAAGCCACTGAGAAAGAAAGCAAGCTGGACAAAAGGATGTTGCTCAGATACATGAGAGTCATGCAATTGATTTGATTCTCTAGTGTATGTCAGGAATTATAAGACAGGTTTGGGATCTCATTGCCTTCATGGTGATGAAAGTCTTTGGGCTGATGGCACATAGGCCTCAGGCTTTAAAGACCCCTCCAGGCAGGAGAATTCAGAGACCTTTCAGAGGTCATACACCTAAGCCATTTTCAGAGTTATTGTGAACTGGAACTGGGGAGCTTAGCATTACTTGTGTGCATTGCAATCCTGCCTCTCACTAAGATTTACTACTGTGAAGTTCCCCACCCCCCCAAATTTACTTCTCACTTTGCAGAGGGACTGAAGCAGGGCTGAGTCTACTCCTCAGCCAAGCCTGAATGTTTTTGTGTGTTGCTAGCAGCATGGCAGGGCCAAGAGAGCCCTGCCTGTGGATTTGCACCTCCCATCACTTTTGCATGCTGTTTTTTTGGCCCCAGTGTCCTTAGAAGCACAGTGTCTGCTGGGCATTCTGCCACAAATCCTCTCTCAAGAAAATACAGGTGGAAAGCAGCAATTAATTCTGCTCAGTGGAACACTCATTTAGGCAGCATAGCTATTGGAATAATCACTGAAGAGGAGGAGATCTTTTTGTGCTGTCCCTCAAGGCTGAAAAAGCCTCAACTCATATGTGATAGTCCTGAAGGAGGTATGTTGTAATAGCTGGTTGAAAAAGATGGTTTTTTCCTGATGCCTTTTCTCTACTGAGCACTCAGGTTAACAAGTGGGAACTCATTCAATTGAGCAGAGGCGGCCTCTGGACTCCTGTGAGCTTATTCTGCACAAATGAACTTGTTTAGTGAGGCAGCTTCCCAAGCCTGAAACTCATTCCTTTGAACTTTCACACTTTGTAGACCAATAATTAAAGATATTAGAATGAGAGGTTGAAGGAGAGCACAATTTCTTCATTTTGTTCTCTTGTTTGTTTGCTTGGACTTCAGCCACTGGAAATGTGATACCACTAAAATTTAAAAGAAATCAGAATATAAAATATCCTGTTGCTTTTGTCTCTTGACAAAAGCAGACTAGTTTGCAGACTAGATAACTCAACAGGAGAAAAGGAAGCCATGGCTTTTATCTTGGCATCTAGCTCCTGGCACTTATGCTTATGTAATCAGCCTTCAGGAGACTCTATTGCATTTTAACCATCTTCATGATTGCTCAATTATCAGTGTGTCATTTCATTCAAATTTCTAGGGGACTTGACCAGTTCTGTTTGCACCATAGATTCAAAGCTGATTGCATCTTTGGGATCTTCACAAACTCCATCTCTGAACCTAGTGTTCTCCTGCAGGATGATCTTGGGTTTTTTTGGGGTTTTCTTGGGATTTTTTTGGTTTTTTTTTTTTTTTTCTTGGAGGCCCTTTGTCTGTGGTTATTACTTTGGCTGCCTTAATAAGTAAGAGCCATCTGGAGGCATGGTTGACCGAGTTTGCACCTGCGTCTACATCTGCACTGTCTGGCCACGTCAGGTGGATGTTCACCTAAAAGATCTATCTCAGTGTGATAAAAAGGAAAAGAAAAGGGAGGGAGGGTGTAAAACTGTTATTCCTGCCTCCCTGCAACAGCAGGTGCACCAGATGGCTCACAAAGTAATTAGGGTGAAGAAACAGTGTCAAGACTTCATGCGGTGTGGTCTGTAAATGATCATCAAATCCAATTCTTTATCAAAGATGGAGTTTTCTCTCTCCCCACTGGCAAATCAATGCACATTTGAAACAGCGCATGGAATCTGCTTCCTTACGTGCAGGCACCTGGAATGCAGACAGAGAAACCTGGTCAAGAGACCATTCTTGTTAAGCAGCCATCTGTCCTAACAGACTGTCCCTAAGCATTCCCAGCCTGTTGAGTTGTTATGCTTTGCTTTCTTTGAAGGCAATTTTTCCTTGAAAAATATTCTTTTCGCCTTCTTAAGTGGTCACCTGGAGGAAATTCTGCCATGCAGCATGTAAGGTAAACAGCACAAGGCTTCCTGGTAGAGATGTGTTTTGGCAGCAGAACAAGGACATTGCACTGATTTGATCTGCAGAGCTACTTATTTCTAAAGCTTCTTGTATTTCCCCCTTTTTCTTAGCTTTTGACTGTGTTAGCTCCCTTGGATGCAGGAGACTCTGGCTCCTGCCCGAGCCTGCTGGACAGGAGCTCCTTTCAGAGCTCTGCTCGGCGTGTTGGGCATCTGTTAACGAAGGATAACGCGCTGTCACCATGCCGCAGCCCAGGGTGCCTCAGCTGAGGACCACTGCATCCCCACCATATTGCAAAGGGGCTGCTTCTGCACAGCTGTGTGCTGCCCTTCTCTTCACCTAACCCCTCTCTGCACCCACCTGAGCTACCCACTCCAACTGCCAGGGTGTTCTCTCCTATTTTCTACGCCTTTGTCCCCCATTTCAAATCCCTCGTTGTGCCCATGGAACTCTGCACCACCCTGGCACCCATAGGAGCAACATGGATGGAGATCACAACCACTGATTCACCACAGTGTTTCACTTCACTGCCTGCAGATGAATGGCAGGCCTGTGGCTTTAAATACTTTTACAAGGGTATTTCTATTTAGGGTCTGAAACAACTCTTTTTGTCACACACAGCATTTCGTTACATAACTACAGTAAAGCAATACCCCACGAAAAAGGAGAAGCCTAAAACTGAGCTTTTAGCTGGCTTCTCAGATAACCACAGAGCAGTGAGGGAGCAGCTGCACAAGGTTTAGATACTCCAGGATAAATTCTGTAGGAAAGCTTACATATAGAAAGAAGTTTTAACAATGTGCACAATGCTAGCCTAGAATTTGAGATTACAAAAGGCAGTCTGTTGTCCTGCTCTTATTTACAAACTGAATTATTTTGATTTGACTGTCAGCATGTTTGGGTTTTTTTCCAAATTATGGTGAGTTTATGTATTAAAATTGATATATTTACCTTTCCAAATCTGTTATTTTTTAGAAAAAAATTAATTTTAGTTTAGATTTTTGAAAGCCCGTCTATAGTTGAACGTTCTCTGTTAAAGGAAATTATGACAGAGTTAAAGGGATACAGGGTCCCTGTGGCAAACACATACTGCATGCAGGACAAGAAATCTCACCTGTTGCAGCACAGGAGACTGAAGTGGGCTGGGATAGGGCCTTGTAATCTGGCAATACAGTGTAAAGCATGGGATGAACCCAAAACATTTCTCCAGAACTGCATTTGCAGTGCTCATGTAAATATATCTACAACTATAACTTTTTTTAAAAAAAACCTGCTTGGCAGCTGGCCAGCAGTATCTAAACTTCCTGGGCTTTTTTGGCCAGGAAGTTTGGCTCAGTTTTTACTCTGAGATCCAATTTTCACTGAGATCCAAACACCAGAGGACAGTCTAATTCCTCTAAAAGATGAGTACATCTCTGGGACTGGACTGTGCCCCACAAAAATACACAGTGTTCTTGCTTTCTTTTAAAAGCTGCTCTCCACCTTCTGTGTTCTCCCTCTTCTTTCCCTTTCCTCTTCCCCCAGGCTTGGCAAGCCTCTGAGCCCAATTCTTGGGCAGATGCTATTGCAGAAAAGGTGCATGGTAGGAACATCTCCTTGTGATTTCTCAGGAAGAAAACTCAGCTCCTCATCTGAGCTATCAGGCTCTGGGTCCCAACTACATGGAGAGGCCTCTGTTCCCTTGGATGGTTTAGCATACAGCCTGAAGATTATTCTTTCTTGCTAACTAGCTGAAAATCAGGTACATGCTCAGGATTCTCTGGACCAGCTGGACTTTAGTTTCTGCTCAGTGAACTAGATGTTCTCTGTTTTGGGCAGATCTGTGCCTAATTTTTTGACTTATAAATCCTTTACTGCTTCTAGATCTTAGTTTAATGTAGCCAGCAGTTCAACTCTTTCAATATCCACCCTCTGCTCAAACGTAGATAATTATCTATCCTGTAATTACAGTGGTGAGCAGAGTGTCAGTACCTTAAATGTGCATTCCTGGTTACTCATAGCCATACTCTTCTCTTCCATTCTAGTAAAAAGGAGCTAAATTTCCCCATTGGCACTGCTAAAACCACTTTCCAAATCAAACCTAAGGAAATAAAGCAGCTCTTGTACATGCACTGTGACCTTAACTGTTTTCGCAGCAGATAAACTATTCTCACTCTACCATACATCTGGAGTTTTCCCCATCAAATATGTCTTCACTGAAAAGATGAAAAAAAATCTGTTTTTAAAATGCCTAGATCTTTATTTTCCTGCAAGAGGCAGTCTAAGAGTTTCCCTTGTTATAGTTTGCATTTTTGCTTTTGTTTTTTGTATATCTTCATATGTACCAGAAAATACATTTAATTTCCCTACTGCTTTTGATTACTCCTGGTTGGCAAACAATGAAGACTAATTGTTTTCTGATGTAGCAGAAACAAACATGATTCTTATTCACAAATAACCTTGGCAGTGTCAAAAGGGGCATACACAGCCCTGGGAACAATTTTCTTAGCTAGCTGTACTTACAGAGCCACAAAGAAAAGTCATTTTGTTGCTGTTTCTGAGATAAAACTATGGCAGAGAACTAAGATGCAATCCAAGTCTCATATTCAAATTAATAGGTAATTATGCTGAAATGCATTTTTAAATTGCAGGAACATGAAAACAGTGATGCAACTGTTCCTGGGGTAGGTTTGCATGGAAAAGAAGCACAGGAAGCTGCCCAATCCCATCACAGCCTGGGCCCCAGACCAGCTGATGAGAGGGGAAGCTTTACTGGTGCAGGTACAGTGCTGTGTTTTAGAACTTGTTTTGCTTCCACCTTATGTTAGCAGCAGGGCTCTGTATAACAATATGTGGACATATAATCTGGGATTAAACCAACCTCAGGCATCCTGCTGTATCCCTGTGCCAAACACAAACAAGCCCTTAGTGATGGATGGAAGGTAAATCTTAAGGTAGATGTCTTTTTTTCACAGATGTGTATAAACAGTCAGAGCAATTTAACTGCTTATAAAAAGAAGAAAATGGATATATTTGCACTGCTAGATGATGAAATAAAAAAAAAAATGTTATTGTTCTACAAATGGTATCTTTTATAAGTTTCCAAAGAGAGAAAGAAAACAAATTGCAAAATTAATCTATTCATTTTGCTCTGTGGTAATGTTTCTTCAAATTAAATTATTCCACAATGACCTATTCAGTGCTTTGCATTATCTTTGAAACAAATAGTCTATTATTTTGGTACTTGTCTGGCCCTTAAAAGTGTGTCTCAGTTCTTCAAAAAGTGATATAGAAAAGTAATATTTTCTTCTTATTCACAAATAGGAAACAGGTACTGGAATTCTAAAAACCTTTGTTCCTAGTGGGTGTGATCCCACTGAATTTCTGTGGATAAGTTTTGCAGTGGCAGAACCTAACAGGGGACCAAGATCAAAGAAGAATGAGGACAAGACTGTGACTGAAGCTCACCTCACACTGAGCACACTGAGATCATCTCACACTGAACTCACTGAGATCATCCCACACTGAACTCAAACTACCCTTCCTTACTTGCAGGAGTTTTGCTGAAGCAAGGACTAGAAAATTAGGTCTCTGTGCACATTAACAATGTTAATAAAATCTTTTTTATTCATAAGTGCAGAAGTCAAATTTCCAGTGTTTAATAGTGGAGTGTACTTGTGGTCAGTTTGGATTGAAAACAGCATTTCAGTTAGCTAATTCTGCATTGTGAGGATGCCATACCAAAAAATTGATCTTGTTCTGAGCAAAAAGCCAACTGTGCTCAGTGTAAGTCTGTGCTGAAACCATTGTAGGACTAAGCCCTATGTGGCAGCTATAACATTTGAATTAAGAGAAACAGGAGAATATTTTGCAGCTTTTCTAATTAAAATAATAATTATGTAGTGTCTATCAGCATGGAATTCCAAATGTAAGCCTCAGGGTCAAATGGCTTAGAAAACTGAAACTCTGCTCCCTTTCTGGGGAAAAAAAGGAGATAAAGCCATTCTATGCAGCTTCATTTACATAAATTGCAAATATTGTTTACAAATAATACCATTTACTGTGTTCTGCTCTTCATAAATGACAAAATATTCTTACACATGCACCACAGTAGCATGAACCCCAGAAGTGGTAGGTCATTCTCATCAACAGGCAGTGATTTTATGTTTGATACTGCAGTAAAGAGAGCTCATTTAGAGGGTGCATGATATTCTTATGAGTACAGGTTGTGTGCATAGTTCTGGTGGCCTTGGGTACAGCAGGTAAATCTCATTTAACCTGGTTAGCTTTGGGACTGAAGAGAGCACATGGTCAAGACAGTTAGGATGCCTTTTTGGAAACTCAGCACCAAACCTGCAGAAGTAGATTAGAAATCACAGAACTGAGCTCAATTAGCTACACCTCAGAGTAGGTGCTGGTGAAGTGATTTTCCTTGAACTGAAGCTGTGTGGTGGAGGATCAATCAATCAATTTATGAACACCTCGAGGGTAATAATAGTCTAGTGAATGTGAATTTGTCAAGGACAAATTGTATCAAACCAATCTAATTTCTTTCTTTGACAGGATAAGTGAATAAGGGGGAAGCAGTCGATGTGATCTATCTTGGCTTCAGTAAGGCTCTTGAGTCTCCTACAGAGCATTCTCATAAGCAAATTATGGTATATGATTAAATCACCACAAAGAAGGCTCACAGCTGGTTGAGAAAACAAAATCAAAGAGAAACTATCACTGTTTTTTTGTCTAACTGGGAGCACATTTAAAATTGTGTATTTCTGAGTCCATTTTTATTCAATCCTTTGCTGATCAATGATCTGGATGATGAAATCATGAGGATGCTTTCAAATTTGGAAGGAGTGCCAGAAAATAGGAAATTGTTCCAAAATCACCTGATGGAAATTTAATAGAGACACATGCAATTGCAATAGAAGTGCTTTGCATACATGAAATTGGGGAGAAAACACTTAGGAAGCCGTATAAGGCAGAGAAGGAGTTAGAAGTTAGGAGGACAAACACAGTAGCAACAGTGTGACACTGCTATGTAAAAAAAAGATTCTTCTTTTTATTGGACGAATTAATTTTCATTTGTGAAGGGTAAAAGGCTCTAGGTGGCTCTAGATGACCTTGCTTGAGCAGAGAGGTTGTCAAGATGACCTCCAGAGGTCCTTTGCAGCCTCAACCCTTCTGTGTTTCAGTATCAATCTCGCTATTGAGACCAGTGATACGTCATTTTGAGTGAAGTTTCAGGCTTCAGACTATGGGAAAGATGTAAACAAACACTTAAAGGGCAAAAGGAAGATAGATAAGTGATAGAGGCTCAAAAAACTTGACATCTGAAATAGGCTGAAAGTGAAGTAGGCCACCTCTGTATCATTTGTTGCACTGGGCAGCACATGTCCTCCAATTTCTTAGTGTCGTTAAAGCACATAACTAACATTTTAAAACTTGGGCTTCAACAGACTTCTGATGTATGTTTGATTTTGTGTCATTTTGTTGTGTATTTAAAGCCTTAGATGTTCTTTATTTCTTTCTCTCCAATTGAAGTTCATCATGTTTACCGTGTTTTCTTGTTTGCCTTTTTTGCTGCTTTTTTTTTGTGTATTGAAATATCCCTAGACAGAAGAAACTCTGCTGTTGATGACGGCAACTAAGATTTACAGAAAAAATATGATTTCAGCTCTGTGTACTTAGGGCTTAGTAAATTTCGTAGCATTATACCACTCTCTTCTGCATTTCTGTTGTACTGATTGGTGCAACACAGGTGAAGAAAATGAGTAATGTTAGTCAAGAAAATACTGTGGCTTTATAGAGTAACTATTCATGAAGAAAAAAGCCTTGAAACATTTCCAGAACTGGAGGCAGAGAATTTATTGTTCCTCTGGATCCCAGAATAACTACTGCTTTGTGTCATCATTTTATAATCCTTGTCTGTCAATAAACATAACTGTAGCTAGCAATAAAAATGATACAGGCTCAGTCAGGCAATGCTACCCTGGTAAAACAAATTTATGAGCCAGTTAATATTTTTAATCCTGTTACAGCGATGACCTCAAAACCCAGACCATTTATTTAAGCCTCCTCCCCTAGAGGAGCACATGTGGATGTCAGATAAATGAAACCTGCTTTTGAATCATGTTGATCTTGGGCTGAGGTTGGGCAACAAGAGGGAGAAAGGGTGGAACTGTGGACATCTGTCTGCAAAAACAAACCAGCTCCATTAGTGTCTGTCTCCTGTCCAGTGCAGAGCTGGTGAAACTCTCTTGAAGGCTCAAATGAAGCCATTCATTTGATAACACAAAATTCAGTATGCTGTATTTTCCCCTTCCCCACATCAGTTACATGCCAGCGATTATTCCAGTTCTACCATTGATCCAAGATGACTTTTCACAACAGGGAGCCATTCTGTTTACGCTGCTTCAGAAATCTCTGAGATGTTATTTGATCTACAGCATCCATTAGATGCACAGAATACATTTCCTTCTCTATTGTTTCATCTTATTAGGAAGATATGGCAATGACACTGTCTGCTAATTGCTAGCCAACTAGTGCTTTGTGCCTTGTTAATTTTGAATAAGACTCTTTTCCTACATAGCACACTGTAGATATTGCTAATAGGAGAAAGACAGGTAGTTAATTGGTGTCTTGAGTTTTACACAGACAAATGAAAATTCACTGATAATCAGTTTTTCTTTGATGGAAGGGTCAGCTCTTGTCATTAGTTGCTACACTGTCCTTTCTCTCTATGCTGCAACGTACAGTATTTTATACTTGTAATGGCTACCAGAAGAATATATACTGCTGCCCACAACTTATAATAAATTATTATGAGGAATGGTCACTTTTTAAACCTTGGCCAGGTACTGAAAATGAAAGCCAGGTGGGGTCCTTGGTCAGAGTGTATTTTTGCACTGATTGTCAGTCTCCTAGAAAGTCTGCAACATACCAAGGCGAGACACATGGTCTTAATTGCACAGCTACAGGTTATAGGCACCAGGTATACAGTCAGAGTGGCTACAAAGATATTCCCCTTCTTATTTGGGGAAGCCAGATGAGTCAGTCTGGCAATAGAAGTTCTACTTCTAGTTCTCATCTGTCCTATATGAGAGGAATTTTTGATGGCTCCAGACAGCTATCCTTTGAGTCCTGAAAGAAAATAACTGAAAGTGCAAGGAAAAGAATTTTCTTTCACCCAAACTACTTACAAAATCTCTTTGTTCTTGGCCTTAGACCCCAATCCACATCTTCTGCACTGCCTCATCAAAAATACAGGTTGATGTTTCACTTCTTATGTCCTGTATACCAAACCTCTACTGCATGCACAGACATGCATCTCAGGCAAAAAAAAAAAAAGATGATCCTTATAGAGTGAGGGCTAATTGTTGAGATATATGGACAGAAACAGCAATCAAATCTCCTAAAACAGGATAACAGAAGCCTTCTGGTCAGGAGCAAATACATTTACATACCTGGTCTTACAGAAAAGATAGATTGACTGCAAGTTGATGATTTGTAGAGAATTCATGTTGTGCAGCCCCCACAAAAATGCAGAACTGAGTATGCAGCATATCTGAAGTAATGCCAAGACTTTTAGATTTATATGCCTGCATTAAAGACAAATTTAGTAACCATGTAGAATGCTATACATCATATTCAGGGTCTCTATGTTCACCACAAAGGTTTACTTGTGAAAAAATGTCCTGGTTTCACTGTTAATTTTGTTCAAATTTCTGTATGTGAAGAACAGCCTTCAGACAAATAATCATTTAAGTACAGCAGCTGAAAACAAACACTAGGAAGACTATAGCATCAATTAATTTCTTAGACATTAGAATGGCTCTCTGGATAACAATCAGAAGTTGCCAGACAAGAAAAATCGAGCAGTTAAGGTAAATGGAACAAAAAGTCCCTCTAAATTCAGTACAGTCTGGTGACAGTCAAATTCTAGATATAGCTTCCTGCTGAACTGCAAGAAGGCTACGTGTGAGCTTAATCATGTGTAATGATATGGATGAGCACAGCTCAGAGCAGCACCCTTGTACTCTTCATTCTGCCAAATGTGCCAGTGCTCCTGCACACAGAAGCTGATGAGTGCCAACCTCTCAACCACTGTCTGAACTTACAGATAGAATCAATTCAAAAATAACACCTCCATCAGAAAATATTTTGCCTACATTGTCATAATAACACCTACGATTAGAGAGGGGGAAAAAGAAACCCAGGAGTTTTTATCTCTTCTCTTCTGGTTTGGTTTTTTTGTGCATTTGAAAGCAAGCTGTACATTGTCTGTTTCAATGTTTGCTCAGTCTAGTCACTCTGTTATTCTTGGGGCTAAGGGAGGGTCTAGGGAAGGAGAGAGACAAAAGAATCACATAGCAAAAAAAGGAATAGGATAATATGATTTTAAAATCTGGAAAAAGGCAATAATACAGGTTTTTGTAGATACATCCAGAGAAGGACAGGCAAAATGTTTTAACTGACTGGATTTTGAGCTTGGAGAAAGGAAGGGCTGTGTCAATATTCTCCCTGCAGGGAAGGCAGAGAGAGCAAGTGAGAATCCTCATCCTCCTCCCTCCTATGGCTGCCATTCTGTGCCTGTTTTGAGCTGTGCATGTGCTACACACAGCCTCGGTAAAATGCTGATGTACTTCTCTCACAAGTCTGTCTGTAAAAGAGCAAACGCTCTCCCTATCAGTTCCCTTCCTCTCTGTGTCTTAGTGCAATTGTCAAGTTTGAAAATTACAGACGATGCATGTGCTTAAGGAATTGCTAACTCACCCTTTTGATTTCCTCCTTCCCTTCTTTTCACCAGGTGGGCAGTTTTCATTTTTCACATTCAGTTTCACTCCTTGTTTTTGCCTTTCAAACCTAGCCGTGACGCAGGAAGAAAAAATAAAGACGTCAATAGTATAAAGAATATCTCATTAGTTTTGATTTATTATTTTTTCCCTTCCCTTGCACAGAAAACTGTAGATTTAATTTAAGGAGAACCTAACTGGTAAACTGCAACTGAGCAGGAATTCAGCTGGAGAAAAAATTCAACTCAACATGAGCAGTTTTTATAAGCTTACTTAAATCCCTTATACATGAGCTCTTTCTTTTCCTCTCCTACACAATGTGTGTCACATTTGCTCTTGTAATTCTGACTACCCTAAAAGGCCACCTTGAAATTCATTTCACAAAATATAATTTCCAAAACATGTTTTCAAAACTTTATTTATTATTAGAGAGGGGAGCTGAAAATTTAACCTTTGATCTAGACTAAATAACTTTTTGCCGGTTCACCCTGAACTGTCATTTCCATTGAATGGACTAAAAGAGGCAGAACATCTGAGAAGCAAAAACCTGTTTTCTGAAAATGCTATGGTTCTGCCAGTGTCTCACAGACAAGCTGGAACTAGTCTATACCAAGCTGCTTTAAAAAATAATGTCTGTATTATTGCAATATTTCTTCTTTGAAAATACGTAATTTTAATGATGGATTTATAAGTGATGGAGGCAGCCATTCCCCCAACCCCTTTGCTACAATGTGTGGGAATCTTTGCCCATTGCTATGTCCAGGCAGAAATGATTCCAGATATCTGTTTAGTACTTGAAATGGCTGAATGGGTTTTCTACTCACCATGCAAGCACAGGGAACTGAACCCACAATCGACTATTAATCCTCATTTCTTTTGCAAAGGTTTTGGTTGTTTTCAGAACTCAGATGCTGAGGGAAATTTTTGTGCCCTAAAACTTAATACTTGTTCTGATTTTCTAAGTGACTAGATAGGTAACACAGCCTGGGGAAACAGGAATGGGAGGGAAGGAGGAACAGGGAAGAATGGCCGCTGTGTCTAAAATTGACACTGACATCAGCTTTTTGGGACTGGGGCCTGGATTGCCCTACATCTCTGTAAAGTGCTTAGCACATTTTGGGCTCTGTGAGCTGTTGCATTAATAATGACCTTGGCTCACACATAACAAACAGCCTTAAGCTCAGGCCAGTCAATATTTAACCTGGGCTGTGAGGGAAAAGAAGGTGGCACTCCAGGCACCATCCATCTGGGCTTCCAAGCTGCGAGGTAAAGCTCTCAGCCATCGGGCAGATGTTCACAGCATATTCATGGCTGCTGCCTATTGTTTCATCAGCACTGGAATGGTTAACAGCTAGAATTACCTAAAATACTGTCTTTGGCTCCTGAACTTTTCTTCAGTGCTCTCTGATGACCCAGGTCAACGTAAAATTCTTGTTTATGACAAGAGCATGGCATAAGTGTGGCAAAAGGGGAATGCACCACTTTGTACCAGGGCAACTCAAGATGGGTTGGGCCACTGTTCATCTGACATGCACTTCAGTTAATGGAAGAAGCTATTCAGGAAAAATAATATTTAGGAAATATTCAGGAAAAAAAAAAATTAAGTCCAAAATAGCAATCCGTATTCCAGGCTTTTACAGTGCTAATTTAAAGCCATAGGAAAAGGATATGATGCTATACAGAATTTATGAGCAACTGGAAACAATGTGGGATGTTGCAATAATGCTAGCAATTACAATTTGTGTCTTTGCAGTGTTCAGTGCAAAAATATCATAGAAAAATAATGTTACACAGTTTAACAATCAATGATCTTTAGGATGTAGTACTTCTGAATGAGTTTTTGCTGAGAGGATTCTATCTATGATGGCAGAGAAGAAGGGAGAGAGAAATTCTCTGAATTAGTTTTAGGTTTGTAAAGCAGTTTCCATTTTCCAAGGAAAATGCTACTGGAGGAAAAATAAAAGTAACTTTCATTCACCATTTTGTAACTATTAAATACAGATGCACCAGAATACAAAATCTTTTATTTCTAATTAAAAAATGTATGAGTGTTATAAATATGTTAAGCTCCTTTGTTGTTATGGATCAGCACAGACTAAAAAGTTTATTGTTAAACAAGATGTAGTCAATATTGATTTTTGTACTTCCAAAAATTTTAGCCAATGATTACATATTTGTAATTATGCATTTTGAAATTTACTTCTGTTAGCAAATACTGTTTCTCCAAATAAAGATTATTTAGTTCCTCTTTAGGGAGAAAATCCAGATAAGCAGAGCCATGTAAAGAAGGTTTGGGAGCATTTGTTGTGGGGAGTTTGTGTGGGAGGAGGAGTGGGAGTACCAATAAAAAGCAAAAGAGAGAAAAAGTCTCAAGAGATACTTTATTTCTGTTTTTTTCTCCTGTAGTGAGAAAGCTTTTTAATGAAGGAAATGTCCTTTAAATTCAATGCTAAGTGATGTTAAACTGAAGTGTGCATTATGGCACCAATCTAAAAGACTAACAGGTGTTTAATTGCTGTTGAATGATAAACTATAAGGTTTTTTTGATACTATTTGTGTTTGGGGCTGCTTGTTTACAGCTGGGATCCTTAAGGAAAGAAAACTTTAACCTTGACAGAACAATAGAAACTGGAAAAGAAGTGACTGTCTGAATGACTCCATTTCCTTTCAAGGGCCCAGTGCAGCAGTGCAGGACATCATCTGGTGTGACACACAGAGGCTTTAACAATAGCACATGTGGAAAACAGCTTAAAAATTTTTCCAAATAGTGATGAATTTCTAGAACAATGAATGTTCAGACCTAACTTCCTTCAGCCTTCTCGCTCCCTGCTCCTCATCATCCCGGTACATTTCTATGAGATCTTTATATCACACCTGAAGATTCAGCATTTATAAAATAAATCAGTAATTTGATGTATTAAGTGTCAATAGGAACCTGAAGAACTGGAGGGAAGGTTAGACATTTTGTTTAATTTTAAATAATTTTGTTTAATGGTTCAAACTAGCTGATGAAATTAAACCTCTAGTGTGTGCCCTTTCCTGGCAATCAAGTTTTGCAGAACAAAGAGAACAGAAACAGCTGAAGAACAGAGTGACTTTCACCACCACCTCAGCCCCTGTATAAGCTCAGCTGGCTTGTTTATAACACTCCAAAGTTAATTTTGTATGTGGTTATAGTTTAGTGACAGAAAGTCCACATATATTCTTGTTGTTGGCTGGGTTGGCTTTTTCCCAGTAGCTTAGCATGAGTCTGCAATACTGCAGTAAAAGCTAAAGGATAATTTCCTTGGGTCAAATCCATTGCATGGTGTTTTTAGGACCACAGAAGCCGTGGAAGGGATCAGTTCTGTTTTTCATGATTATACAAGCTGCTGCTGAAAACAATATTTAGTGAGGAAAGCAAGACTGTGCCCCAGGGCATGAGGAGGATATCCTACTTCCACTGACCATTCCTGGATGACAAAGAAAACAGGATTTGACTGAAATGGCACAGCTAGAAACAACAGCAATACAAACACCTGTAACAGCAGTATAATTAACATGGTGAAGCCACGTTTTGGTGCCATTATAAGCCAAGGGACTGGTTTCCTGCAATGACTGTACCTCTTTAAGATTGTGTAGTGAAGCTAAAAAGGTTCCTTTGCAATTTGTGACCTCTGTGACTTTTCTAAAGAAGGGCTTGGGATGCTTCAGAGGCAGCACGTTTGGAGTTGCTGTATGTTAATTGACTCATTAGCTTTCACAAGAACAATGACCTCTACTAACATCTCCCTTACATGGCCCTCTTTGTATTGAATTCTTCCTTTGCCCTGACTGGTTACTTCATTCAGTGGATGTCAGTCCCACTCCTCCCTAATTGCTTCTCCAATTCCCATTTGGTGCTGAGCATGGACTAGATTTCTGTGCAACTCTTTAGTCTTCTCTCTCCAGGTTTTCCATTTCTTCCTGATTGTTCTGGGTCATCTTTTGTTTTCTGTGCCTCTGCAGCTTCTGTTCTATTTAGAAATATCACCAGAGTGACAGTGGTTAATGTGAACACACAGAAATTCTTGATGGCAGAATTAGGAGAATCTCCTCTTGATTTTTTCCACTATTCACTATACAAAGTGCTGAAGCAATACCTCAAGGAATGTTGGTTTCTTTATTTTTCCTTGCATCATCCCCAGTTTCAGCTGATCATTGATTTCTTCTGAGCCAGGATTCAAATATATTGGACTCTGTTCCTTCTGGCTCCTGGAGATTTTTTGACTGCCATCTGACCAGGGCCCCAACAGCTTTCATCTGTTTTCCCTCCAAATCCTTCTTCTAAAATATAAAATGCTGTCCTCTAGTCAGCATGTTGCCTTTTACTTTTCCTGTGGTCCAGACCTCAGTTAAAGATTTAACAAAAGCAAAAAAGATCTGTTTCAAGCCAAATAAAGGAATAAAATCTAAAAGTTTTTCCAGATGAGAATGTTGGACATTTCACAGGCAGCTCATATGCTCTTTGGCAACTGAAATTCAGCACAAGCTTTGCTCATGTAACACAAAATAGGAGTTTTTTAATATAAACTATTTCTGGAGCTTCCAATTGTTGCCTTTTTCTTTTAATACCTCTTATTTTATAAAATCTACATGAAAAGATGAAAGTATGTGAAACTTTGTATCTGTGGAGGCAGACTTCCTGGGTTATCATTTCCAGTTCCATGCCAGGAGTGCTGGGTGGCAACAGCTGCTTGTATTTTGGTGAACATCACTGTGTGCAGCTCCCTCTTGCATACAGCTTATCAGTCCCTCAAGGGTACACAGCACTGTCCTGAGTTTTCCCATCCCTGTGGAAGACCCCCCTCCTTGTAAGGACTAACAAGTCCAGTGGAATGTCTCAGTCATGTAGGTGATGTATATACCTGAAGAACAGTGGGGTTTTTTGAACACCAACAGCAGAGCCCCCATTTCAGAAAAGCATTCTGATCAAACTCTGCTGTGCTCAGGGGAATCTGCTATTTAAAATCCAGTGGAAGTGGGGGCATTGAAAGCTGATTATATTCATGCTTACTGCACTGTGAGCTTTTGCTTGCTATTGAAATGACTTTACAAAGAGAAACTCAAATGAGGGATGGATTGGAGGAGAGGATAAACTCTTTCCCTCCCACTTTCCAAATGACAGGCCTGCTGCAATGTAGTTATATACCACATTATGCTAAGCTTTCTCACAATACAAAGTACTATTCAAACACAATGTGTGATTACTACAATTTCCCCTCTTTGCTTCACAGATATTATATCTGTAAGCATCTCTTAATTTGCTGTTTGTGATACTCAGTGCTGGACAGGATTTTCCTATGCCATTCACGTTGCCTGCAGAATTTCCTGTTGCTGTACAGTTCTCACCAGTGCAGCATGTGCACATGGGTATGCTGGGGCAACCCAAACCCAGACTGGGCTGCTCTCAGCCTGCTGGGGAAGATAGTTCTGGATGTACTACTGGAAGAGATGATTCAGAAAGATTCATGACACTAAAGCACTACTGTCCAAATATATGAAACACATTTGGGATGTGTGACACTTAGAACTGATCCAGCTGGAAAGTGATTTTAAACAGAAGATGGTGAATCTTTTGTTTCTCAGATGTTTTTGAGAGAGAATAGATGTGTTCTCCTCCCAAACCAGAGACTTCTTTCCTTCCTCCTTAATTATGAGAACATCTTACTTGGCATAGGTTTTTTTGAACCACTGGTGCAAAACTAAGTTTAGCTCATGAAAACAAAATTACAACAATTACTTGTTATTCTTTAAGACCTAGTTTCACATAGCAAAGCATATGCAATAGGTTTTTTTCCCTTGTTCCATGCAATTTACCTTTAAATAGTTTTAATTCATGAAAAAAATATCATTTCTGTGGCATGTTGTTTTGTATGGATTCTTGCAGCCACTTTGGGAGTCTTAGCAACAGCAGTATTAACACACTAAATTGTATCAAAAATTTCTCTCACTTTTCCAAGTGCAGCTAGAGTACTGAGGTCCCAAATACAGATATTTCCTGTGAAGATTAAGGGTGACCTTTAATTAAGTTGAGGAAAAGTCTGCCAGCTGCTGCTCGAAGCCTAATATTGCAATGGCAGGTGAGGAAGAAAGTGGATGTGCAGGTAGCTTTTGAAAGTGGTGGTGAGACAGAAGGGTGAAGAGGTGGGGGATGTGGAGATGAGCTGAAGGGGGGAGGAATATAGAGGCACCAGTGTGAAATATAAGAGACCAAACAATTAAGAGGAACAAGGAACACAGAAAAAAAAAAAAAAAAACCAACACAAATGAAATCACACTGTGAAAGAAGATCTCTTCTTATGATGAAAGCACAGAAGTTGTGGCAGGCACAGTTTAGCCAAGTTGTGGACCTTGTTGCTGCCTGTGCTTTTATTGTAAGAATACATACCAAAGAGAAAAGGGAGATCCTTAAACTAAAGGACTGAACTTTCCTAAGAGGAAGAAACTTAATCATGGATAAAATCAGCGTGCAAACTGGATTTCTATTTCTAAGAAAAGGAGCCTTCCTAAAAATTAGGCTCTGTGGGATCTCTTAGCTAAAGCCACCACCTTTGTTGAAGATAGTACTGGATAACTCCATGAAAGCAACCATATAACATGAATTTTCCCAGACCACTACTTCTACAGTATATCAAATTTACACACACATAGGTGTAGAACTAGAAGAAACATGAAATGAGCAATGTGAAAGTTTACATGACCTTCAATGGTGTTATTGGGGAAAGTGTGATGGTACCACCACAGCAGTAAATGCTCATTCCATTTGTGTTGGGGGAATTTTTTTCTTGAAAACATTTATTGTCATGGTGTATTTCACCTAAGACATTTTCAATAAGAAACAAAATGTTCTATAAGCAGAATGGCTTTAATATAGCATTGCCCCTTGAAACTGAAATATTTTAGGAAAGAATTTTTCTATAGTAATGAGTAGCACAAGAGAAAATGACCTGAGAATGTTGGGGGAGGAGGAAGCAGGAGGCAGGAGTTGCTGTTGGCTTTGCTAGTCAAATTCAATGAACTACTGAGTGGTGCTGACATGGAAATTAATGGAGCAAATATTGTTCTTTAGAAGATATATTCATAAATACGAGAAACTCACTGCAAGTGGAAGGAACTACATGTGCCAGGAACTGGCTCTTTTATGTTTCAGTGCACAAATTAGAGATGCTTCCCAGGCTTTTGGAAACAATTCCAGATTTTTGGCAACTTCATCATTAGAACAGTGCAGCATGTTGGAACAAACAAAAATTAATTTGAATCATTAAGATTTCATTTGTACTGTGGTCACCTCACCTTCCTGCTCTTTATCTTTGTCCTCTTTGTTCTCGGATTCATTCTTCCAACATTACTTCTTTCATTCATAAGATATTAATTTTCATTGTCATGGAGACTAACAGATGCTGCCTCACTTTCCACTCCAGCTCTGCCTTCTTGTTCTTGTACAGCTTACATAAAACTGATGCTGTTTGGGTTTTGCCTTTTTTTCCTTTTACATGTTCCCTGTATTCTTCCCATATATATTTGTAACTCTGANAGACCCCCTTTTATATTACCTCCTTACTAAAATTATCTCGAGTTTCATTTCCAGGTTGGGCAAAAGGCAACAAAACTGGCTGCACTAAATAAGAGCCCTTAACTTACCCAGCAGAGCAGGGGAAGAAGCAAACACTGCATAAAAAGACCTTGACAACAACAGTGATAAAAGTCTTGCACTCATTTCACATACACTGCTAACCTTTCCTAACTTGGACAGCATATGAAACACATGTAAAAAAGTTTGTGGCAAATAAATAAATTTTAAAAATCCAACAACTAAGAATCAGCAGTTTACAACAACAACAAAAACAACAAAAAGACAGTTTAGGATAGTAATGCTAAAATAAATGTAGTTTTAAAAACAGGTACATTTTGAACTCATCAAGGGAGATGGTAAAATAAATACTCTACAAAGTGTTTTATCAGTTTCTTACAGTTAGTCTTCCCAGGGCATTAAAGTTTTTCTCTCTCCTCCATAGATAGGTAGAAAAGTATCTCTAATGCCTTGTCTTTGTGCACAGAAAATAATACGTATTAGATAGCTAGAGCTTTCAAATATCATGAATAAGCACTTAAAAATGTCTCACCAGCTGAGAAGAAAGAAAAGTAACTTAGATCATATATGGATCAGTTTCAGAAATTGTAGTGATTAACACCATAGTAAATCTGAAGAAAAACATCCATGAGAAAGATTCTGCCACCTTTATGCAGGCTTAATAATAACTTACTTTGAAAAAGAAATCCCCACTGGAATTTAGTGAAGGAAGATACTTAGCAGTCAGTTTAAGTGTGTCAAAGCCTGATCCAATGGTAGCTGAACTTTTGAGATGCTATTTTTGGCTATCTTAAATATTCACTCAGTTTGGAAGAGAACAATTTAATAAGCATGAGTCATCGTGGATTTGTGAAAGGTAAATCATCTCAGACAAATCATAGCATTTAATGAAATAACTGTTGGTATAGACAGAGCCAGCAGATTTAGCATATTTGGATTTTCACAAACCTGTAGTTAACTTTAGGCATGATGGATTATTGTGTCATGATCTTTCAAATACAGGACAGGTAATAAAGTAAAACAAAATAAAATAGCTAAGAAACATCAGGGAGGTGGGAAGCAAATGGCTGAGATTACAAAGGCCTTAGCATTTTCACAAAAGCAGGGACCCAGAGGCATCTTTACTGAGATCAATGCCTTTTAATACCAGCTTACATAATATTTAAAAACTGATGGCCTCTCATGAAGGTTCATTAGATTTTTGCCAATGGCTTTAGGTTATGTTCTGATCTCATAATCAATTTATAGAGCATATGAAATTACATCTTATCTGTTCCAGGAGGATTTTGCAGGCATGGCCAAACCAGAAACACAACAGAATGAGATGAAAAGAAATTTAATATTTAAAATTATACCTTTAAAAAGAAATGAGGCATTTGAAGTAATATTCACATCATTCAAAGGGCATTTGATTTGCTAATATGATTGAGACAAAGGATTCATGTTCAATAGAAGAGCAAGTATTTCCAGGCATACATGTACACAAGAGCAGCTGCAACAGCCAAGAGGATTTGCTTTAGTCATCCATATGTGTTCTGTCACTTTTCAGTGCTGTTACCTGGGCTTGAGGCAATTGTGTGAAGGCAATTCCTTTTTGAACTGTGAACTGAATGCTGGTGATAGAAAAGGCCCTTTGGAAGAAAACTAATTTACAACTTAAGTCTGATTATTTCTAAGACCTCCAGCAAGAGATTCACATTGTATATTTTTAGCTGCAGGTGACCTGAATCACTATCTGGTGATATCTCTAATATAGGAAGGCTTGACTGCTCTACTCAACATGCTCTGTACTGCACAAAGTAGATGGTAGGAATGTCTCTTTAGATCATTCAGTGCTGATTAGTAGGAAAATTAAGATTCTTAAACTGATATGAAAAGTGTAGCATATATCCAACAAATAAAATTAAACTTGATTGTAGAGATTTTTGGACAGATGAAGACTTGAAACAACTACTATAAATTCAGAAGAAAGACATGTAGAAAAGACTTCTATGATATTATAGTGTTTTACTAGTGCTGATGTACTGAAATCAGGAAATTTTAGCATGCTTTGAAAGACATCAAACTTGCCTTTTCTTGAAAAATCACTCCTCTTTTAAAATGTGGTGGTGGTGTATCATACACATAAGGTTTATAGTATCACCTTGCATAGCAAACATTTACATTCGTTTAGGTACCACTGGTACGACATTAGAAAATGTTTTGCACATTTTTTTTTAAGATTAAATACTGCTCTGTACAGTTCCATACAGACTTGCTCCACACAGCTCCCATGAACTGTCTGCACATGAAGCTAAATGCCAGTTAATACAGCAGGATTCTGGATGGCAAATTTGGCCTACAACCCCAAAAATACATTTAATGCACATAACTCTGCTTATCAGGATAGAACAACAAGCAAAACACTGCATCTTTAAGTGTGGTATTTCACTTTAATTCAAGATCTATAAAAATGTGTCTATCAAACACGGTTTGTGTGATATTTCACAGCAAACGTCAATAAACATCAACTCACAGGAATTTTCCTCAAAACCTTGCCTCCAGGAATCCCACAGTTAGTGCAGGGTAAAAGTCAGGCTTTGTGGACAAGATGACTGCATGCCTGAAGGTCAGCAAACTAGCACTTGGATCAATTAGTAGCAGGGTCATCAACTGCAAACCCTCTTTCCTCTGCTGCAGGTTCTGGTGGGAACAGCCTCCCCCATCAGAAGCAGGAATCTGAGCTGCAGCCCCAGCACTGGGAGAGGCAGAATTTCTCCTACAGCTTTGCTGGGGGCATTGGAGTTCCAGAGAGCAGCGTGCCCTTCGAGCTGCATAGCAAACAGTCAGGATTGCCAGATGCTGACTCCTTCTGCGGTCAATGGGCAACAGTTGTGATGCCTGTTAGCTATCTGTAGGATTTATTAGCTATCTGCAGGGTTTATTAGCTATCTGTAGGGCTTGTTAGCTACCTGTATGGTTTAAATTTTTTTTTTTTTTTTTTTGCAGACAGGACACAAACGAGCCCTGTTCACACCCCAAGGCCTGGGTCCTACTTCAAATCACACTTCCTGCAACTGTGCCTGATACTATTCTGAGCCTGCCCACAATGCCTGCTGATTTTCAGTCTCTAAAGAATGAATAATTGGGAATGAGAGAACTTAAATCTATAAATGCCAGAAGGGTATAAATTGCTCTGCTTATGTAAGTAGAGGAAGTAGCTATAAAAGTAAGCAATAAACAACAGAGGTAAGCAATACTGAATATGAATTTTCTACTAATTTCTGTCAGTGTTTTAAAATTGGACAATAAGTCACTCAAGAAGCCTTCTACTACCACACTACCTTCTTTTGCTTTCTGCATTAATTTTTTCAAACTTACATTAGGAAACAGCTAATCATAATTTCTCAGTGGTGTTTTTTTCTCTAAGGAAAACCTTCACTGTTCACAGCAGTTAGCATTGAATTCTTCTAGTCCTCCAGAGATTTGCACTCATTTCCCCAGTAAAACCTTATGCTGTCAATATTGCCCCTTGGTTCTTTGCAAAACTGTGCCTAGAATGTTCCTATTTGTTTATAGTGGAGATTTGATTATCTTGTAATTTCCTAACATAGCCTTCTCTTAGGAATAAATCTAGGTTATATTGGCTCTATTTCTTATGAGTCTGTGGATAATGTCTCCCCTACAGTCTAAGAAAACAAAGCAAAACACAATTCATCTTTTTCTTGCAATTCTGTGAAATACTTCAGCTATTTTAATCTAATTTCTTACATATTTTAAATTTTTTACTTGTATTTTAATGATTTCTTTTCTGAAATTAGTATCTGCAGTATGTAAATTGTGATAAAGAAAAGACAGATACTGGACTTATTTCAATTATATTTGAGCCTAGCTAGTGATTTTTTTTTTTTTTTTTACTCATTATAGCTGCATAATCCTGTATTTGCTATAGAATTTGTTGGTGAAAATAGATGAGGAAATTTGGAACAACCACTTCAGATAAATCCTCAAGCTATTTAAGGAAAGGTATAGTATGAGATACAAATGAAAAGAAAATTAATTCATATATCTGTAGATACTGAAACATATTGCTGTTCCAATTCTAGTATATTCCTTGGCACATCCACTGCCTTTTTCCATATTTATGTATTAAAAATGTTGCTAAAATAGATTTTCTTACAAAAATTACAAAACTACTCCTTTATTTTTAGAAATATCTACATTCAGAGAAAAAAAATCCACTAATCTAACTTCAGTGCTGATTAAAATGCAGCCCTGCTCCCTCTGCTTTGAACATAAAGCACGCTCATTATGGTGTAACCAGTTTTCAAATAGCTTTATCTTATAATATACTTTGAATGAAATGCACTAGTTTTTATTCAGAAAAAATATTTCACTATCTGATTATAGATCTTGCTGCTTCAGGAGACAAATTGAGAGGTGCACTTCCCCTCTACAGCTCTACCACAGAGACTAGGCAACGTTTTGTGTCTTACTATTCCATGTGCAAGCAACTCAAATGAGGGCCACATTGCCAACCTCTATGTTAAGAAGTTTTCTGTCTAGTCCTCTTAAATGATGAAAATAATGGGATCTTGTCAGTTTAGTCCCTGCCCTTGTGAAAATTTGTACTCATATTTAGACTGCTAAGTAGGTACAAAACACCTGATTAGGTGTATACCTACATCTACAGGCAGCTGGTGAGCCCAGGTCTGTGTGAAACAGCCCACAGATAGCCAGGAGGCCTTTTGCAACCCCAAAGAGAACACAAGTTTAATTCCACAAGTTAGATCAGAAATTTAGATCAGTGAGCAAGGGATCAGTGGGAGCAGGGCAAGGGCAAGAGGCCTCAAGCATCTTCAGGTATCTCTTGGTGATGCAGTCCTTGCTGTGTGGCCATGTGCTGGTGTGTAGTGGCTGAAGTCCATCACTGTCTTTCTGAATATTGGTACTGTCACACTTGCATCACAGCAAAACTCAAGTTGCCTAGGCAGAAACAGAGATGTTGTCCTTTCCACTTCTCACCTAGATGAGGTGACAGTCAGCTTGTTCCCTAGATGCTACAGACTAAATCCTGTCTAAATCTGTCCTGGGAACCGTATCCACCTTAAGCCACGTGTCGTGCTCAGATCACTGCAGAGTCTCCAGCTTTCAGTATCATCTGTTGGTTAAAGAGCTGACCAAGTGAGCTAAACACATCAGCAGTACAAATAGTCAGGATCACTCCTGCCCATTTTCTGCTCCATGACTCCAGAGGACGATGTGACTTTAAGAGAATAAACTGCAAGTAAAGGAGCACATCTTTTTTTTTTGTGTAATCAAGAGTGATTTATAACACCCTTTTAAATGACCCATTTAAAACTTCCTTCCTCATACACACCAATAGCTAGGAGACATTTGCTTACACAAATCCATTATGTCAGAGGAATTGTATCTGTTTGATGGGTGCAGAATATTATCTTTTGTCATTCAGTATCTCAGTGAAATAAACTAGATGAAAATGCATGGGGTTTTTCCTTCCCCTTTTTTCTTTAAAGCCAAACCATTTTAAAATTGGAATAAATTCTTGGTAACTTGGATCTTAGAGGCAGTCAAGTCTTAGTAAACTGTTATGACCTTGAAAAAAGTTCAGTGAAACCACAAGGAGTCAGACTATTCATTCTGTTTCAGTTCTCAGAAAAACACCATCCAAATATCGCTGCACTAAATAAATTAAAGAAATAAATATTGAACAGAAGGCAAAACTTGAACTAGCCAAAAGTTAAGCATAGAACTTACCCCATACAAATAAGTACCAATAAATACCATTATTTATTGAACCTGAAACAAATAAGGACTTCTTTTGTATGTCTCATGCCAAGAATAAAATAGGATTCTCTCTGCCACAGGGTCCCATAGGCAAAGTCCCACTGAAATGCTTTTGTTCACAAAAAAAGGGACAGTCTGGTTCAAACTCTGAATACATGATGAAAGAAGCTCTCAAAAAAAAAAAAAAAAAAGAATATACAGGGAACAGACATTAAGGCTTAACTTCTCTTAAACAAACACTAGAATGAAATGCTAGTAATTAAGGATGGAGACCAGTGGTTACTTGTGATAAATTATTTGGCAGTTGTTATTTGCTTTAAAACATATTCCCTTAAGGGGGTATTTATTATTCCTGAAAGCTTATCTGGGAACAAGGGGAGACTTGAGTAAGAAGCTGGATGCAGCAAACGAAACAACGTGCTAAATGATTTACTACGTAAAATTTGTGTACAATTTTAAATATGCACAGTTACATCAATTTTGCAAAGCAATTTCTCTGTGCAATTATTTTTTTTTAACTTTTACTTTTCACTCATGACTAAATAACTTTTAACTTCACCATGTCCATTTTTTAAAGCAGACTGCCACTACATAGTGAAGATGAATTTTTCATAATTCTGAAAAGAATGAAAAAATCAGATTAATTTTTTTGGTACCTGTTAATGAAATTTGGCATGCTTCAGAACTGAGTCAGCAAAGACACATGAAGCAGTCCAGTTAACTCACATTCAGCTGCCAAAATGGTCCACCTATTGAGCAGATAGCTGGCATTCATAACTCAGAAATTATGCATTCATAACCAGAAGCAGTTATGTTTATGTAACTACAAATAGTATTCTACTGAAAAAAACATATCAAAGCTTGCCTTTTTTATTGATATTGCAAAGAACATTTGCAGAACTTGGGAATGCAAAACATCTAAAGTTCTGAGTAACTTCTTAGCAGACATAGCCCTATATTTTTCTCCTTCCTTGTAACAATCCCATAATTTTTGAGAAAATGTGTCACAGTGAGTGCTAAATCAGTCTTAATTATTCAAAGGGAAATGATTTACTTGTTATTGCTTAATAGACACAGAGGCTCAAACAAAGCATTTCACTGCCTTCTTGACTGACAGCAGCCCTGCCTGCACTCCTTCCATGATGCCAGTAGAAGCCAGCTGAGCCAGTAGCTGGCTGAAGCAGCTACAGTAATCCTAAAATTTTATAAGGAGAACAAAGAAGGATGTAACTCCATCCTCTGTAATAAAAATAGTTAGATGAAAAATTATTTCTCCAGTGTTGTACTCCGTTCAAGACATAGCATGGTTTTAATAGCAGAATAAAATTCAAATGACTTTAAAAATATTTTACCATATCTGGGAATGCAGATGCTGCCTTAGTTCTCCTTTGAAACACATTAGTGACATCAACTTTCAAGCAAGCTCTCACAGGCTCTTAACAGGCTATGATTTCCTTATTCATGTTTGCTTACCACAGGCTGGTGGTAACACAGATCACTGAATGTGTTTGCTTCTGTAAATGTTTCGAAATTTGATTAAGTGCTGGCTGTAGATTTTGGAGGACAAGACAGCCTACATCTTGTTTCTACAAAATGCATTTATTCCTTTACTGAATAACATTTTTATCATATTCTTTCACCTTAATATATGATTTAATAACATCTGAACTCACTTTTTTAGGTCTACTAAGGCTTGTTTTCTACTTGTTACAAAACAAACATAAACCCCTAGAAATCCAAATTTGAAATGCGTGAGTTATTTTGAACATTACCTTAATGACTGAAGTTAAAAGAATAATTTTATATTCTCCTTCTTGAAGAAGAACATTAAGTGTTTATGATCTTTAAAATACAACAATGCAGCCATGCTGGTTTTACAAATAAGGAAGCTAGTGGGAGGAATCAAACACCAAAACAGCTTTTACTTAAGATAGTTAATTTATGGAAGAGAATTTGTTTTTTGAGGAAAATTAATAATTGTTGAAATATCTACTTCCAGGTTTTATAGAATAAAAGAAAAATCTCTAAATCCCTGTGGTAAAATTGTATTTAAAAAAGAGAAAGAAAAAAAAAACCAAAAACCAAAAGATCTTTTGATAGGCAAGTGGTTGGTATCTTTTAAACCTGCAGTGAATTTGGGTTCCAGTTCTTTCTCCACAAAATGTCTAGAGATTAAATACTGATAAAAACAGGAACTGCAGATGTGAGGATTCCCTTTTTTCTGACTCAATTTAGTTGTTTCTCTAGATGACTGCGTAAAGCTTTCTTTGAAGTCCCTTGAGAGGTTGTGCTTAAATCCAAAAATTAGTCTTGGCTCTGAGGGCAAATTAACATTCTGTGTCCCCTTTGCTTGTCCTTTCTTCATGTTATTTTTTTAAAAAGTGAATAAGCAAACCAATAGGTTTCATAGCCATAATAGCCATAAAAGTTCTTTGGATGCAAGTTTCTTAAATGCAGATATCTAAATGCCATATTATATGTCATATGTGCATTCTTTTATTGGATTTCCTCTCAGTAGCAGAAAAAGAAGGACAGCTGCTAATTATTTTTCCAACAGCCTAAATAACTCAACCTGTCTCTTTTTTGGTTAAATTGGATTCTCCCTCACCTGCAGTGATATATTTATTTTTTCCCAAATAAAGTCAAGTCAGATGTTATGACTATATACGTACGTAAGAATATACTGAGTATACAGACTTACATAAAGGATGGCACCTCAACAAAAGTGTAGAAAACCACCAGCATTTTAGACCTCTCAGTGTTCAGGACAATAGGTGGCTTCTGTCTTTTCTCTGTGGTTTTCCTTTAGTTCCAAAGCTCAACCATCTTGCTGTGAAATGGGTAGTAACATACACCCTGTATTCCAACAGAATGTGACTATCTCACTAGCCTCAGGTGACCTTTTAAACTCCCACCTTGCACGTGTGTTCAGAAGAGGCTCAGAGGAGATGAATCTCAAGGAGTGTTAAAAATGTCAGCAGTGGCCTTCTGGCACTTGGGTTCTCAAGCCAAATGAACTTGAACTCATTTAGGAAATAGTGGGATGCTATTAGAAACTTTTTCTTAAAGAAGACAGAATCAGAGCTGCAAGAAGTGAAGAGAGAGAAAAATGAGATGACACAGTAAGAGGGAAAGAAAGCTAATGAAAAAGCAAAGCTGAAATAACCTTAAATCTTACAGTTTTAAAGAAAGTTAATATAGCATTACATAAAGCAGCCTTTTGGACAAAAAGAGGGAAATTGGCATTTAAGTTATGTATAAACTGCTGTTCTTGTGAGGACATGCAGCATCCTGTGCTGTCATGTGAGTCCCAGCCATAAATACCCACTGGGTTCTGTGCACTTTTCTAATCAAAATAAAGAAAGTTTGTGTAGTTAGAAAGGGCATTATATTGCACCATGGCTTGCTGCTGAGGGACCAAGAGGCCAGAGCATCTCATGACCTCTCTGTTCAGCAAGTTTAGTCCTATTATAAATTATACCCACTTGGAGAGATGAAATTTCTACACATTATTTACATGGTGGCAATAGACAGCAAGATATCCCCTCACCCCAACTATCAAAAAGTAATGTACTGCAACAGTACCAGAGACATTAAAGGAAAAATAGATCCAAAGACTGTTGATGTTGATTGAACTGGAAAACAAGCCTCAAAATGTAAAATCTTATTATCCTTATCATGAAGACCAGTTCAATGCTGTGAGTCATCATGACTCTAGAGCAATTCTTTTAACATTTCTGACAATGGTGTTTCCTCTCTGAAAGAACAGAACAGGAGAAAATAAACTATTTTTAGTTTCTGACCTAAGAATATCTAGGACAAAGAGAAGGTGCATCTCATAGAGGATCTTCTGTGGTTTGTTCCCAGAAAGGCCTCAGTTGGAGGGGTCAGTCTTAGCGTGGCAGTGGTTCCCACCCTGACCAGTTATTCCTACAGGAATGTATGAAGCTCCTTTCAAGCCCTAGCATACTGCTTCAAGAGGATAAAGACAGATCCCTTTATCTAAGGATGAAGCTGAAAGTTTCATCTGTGATCTTCAGGACTTCCCTAAACATAACTTTTTATAAACTTAGCCATTAGAAAACCCTTTGTATGCTGCTAGTTTAAATAAAACACCAAGATTCCAATCCTAAAAATGCTAAACTCAAGAAGGCTGAATCCTAACTCTTGCCCGGCTCGTAACAACAATGAGCTAGTTCTGATCCAAGAATGATTCCTTGGTTGCCCTCTTAATGCCTAATTTTGAGGGAGGGGAAGGAACCATGTTGCCAAACCACACCAGAAAGCCTCTGCACTGAGAGGCAGAGACATGGATGCAAGGGCTGCAGCAAATAAGACAGCTTGGCAGAGTGCTACCATCAAACAGGTACACAAAAGTCTAAGAAATACTCAAGTAGACCAAGTACTTTGGCCCTGTGGGTCCTGACAAACAAAACAGTCAAAACACTTCTCCACCCTCAGGAAAGAGTAAAGGAGCCCTCAGTTCCACAAGTGCCACTTCCCACTGGCAGTGGAATGCACATGAGATCCTGCCAGCCTGGCCCTGGGGGTGAGTATTGCTCCTTTAGCAGTCTGATCCCCAACCTCGCATCCTGCCTTGTGCCTCCATAAAAACAGTGAGCTCCTTTCAGAGTACCACTGCTGCTAAATATTTAAGCTGTGACACACAATGAGCTTGTTCCACCAATCGAACTGAAACAGACACTTGGCCCACAGAGCTAGAGGCTAGATGGCCATTTAAAGAAAAGTATGCATAATTAAATTCTGTCTCATTTTATGCCTTATCCTCCCTTTCCCCTTTTATCTCCAGCTACCATTAACAGGCTCCTTTTCATTCTCCCCTTCTTATCCTTTTTCCTTCTTTCCCTTTCATCCTTGTTTATGTCTTTTTCATTTTCCTCTGCTTTAATTTTTTTTCCAAATCCTTTTGATCATCTGCCTCCTCAGCTCCCCAGTTCTTTACCCAGCTGTGTTCATGGGCTTTTCCATTTTATATCGGCTTCTCCCTCTCTTCTTTCTTACTACATTCCTATTTCTCCAAATGAATTAAACCTTATTCCAGCAAGCCCAGGACCTGATTTCAGCATTGTCTGGAACAAATGTTAGTCACCCTTCCCTAATGAGCAGATTTGGATGGAAACAAAGCATATGGCTAGAAGGAACAGTGTGAGAATGGGGTGATAAAATCAGTGGTATGAAAATGAATTTAATTACATTATTCTTATCATTGTATCATCCAAATGCTCATTTGCTTTGACAGTGATTTCTGTTCAGCATGTGTGACATTTTAGCCATATAGTTAATGTGTAGCATTGTCTCTCATCTGTTATTAAAAAGCAGTGAAAGGTTTGTCTAAATGAAATCAGACCTTCATTCAAACAGCAGGAATATAATCTTCCGAGCAAACGATCTTGCCAAGAGTGTCTGTGCAGGTCATGTATACAAATACCTATTTTAATTATTCCCATATAAATATGCCTGCTTTTTGTAGCTGTACATAAACACACACACCTAGACAGGAATATGGGGTAAATTATCCAGTTACAAATTAACTTCATTATCCGTTAAACTGGTGCAAATAGAGTAATGTGTTCACTTTCACATGCTTTCAGGCAAAGTGCCTCTGCTTTGAGTCCTCTTATAGTTTCTCAAGCTCCTACTTTGAAACTAACACTGTTGAACTGAAGATTTTTTTTTTTTTGTCGAGCAGTCTAGCATTCTTTTTTCTAACTAAAATAGTGTTAGTCTTCCAGTCTTTACTGCAGCATCTGCACATTCCCAAGCCCTCCAGTCATGCACTGTGAGAGTGATTTGCAGATCAAATTTGTACCCTTCAAATTCCATGCGTCAGAAATATCTGGAATTAAAGTTCAGAAAATAAATGCCTTTGAGTTTACCCTATGAGATTCTCTGAAACCTACAGGTGCTTTGGCATACTTCCTCCTGATCTGAACTGATCTCTCCTCTAAATCAGGGGATTTGTTATTTGTAATTGAGACTGGTAAGTCCCCTCTTTCCCTCCTGAGGTCTCCTTATGAAACAATGTCCTACTCTCTTCTGTACAGTACCACATTCACCTCTCTCTGTTCAGAGATGATGAAAACATCACTACTTATAACAATCTATCATTCTCTCACTTAAATCTGTCCAGAAATGGTCCTTGAGGACAAACCACAAGTCCTGTGTCAAGTAAAATTATTGGTCAGAACTAGTGGTTCTTAATACCTATATTTTTGTCTAGAGAAGCATTAAATGTCTTTTTCAAACAAATCAGCTACTGAGGATGACATAACACAAACTCAAAGAACCACTCACTTCAATGTAACATCTGAAAAAACCATTTTCCCTCAGTTTGAAGCATTTAAAAACATTCTAATGCTCTATTCATTAAAACTTTTAATATGGATCAGTCTTCTGCAAACTCCTTTATTTATGTATAAGTAATATCCATAACATTAATTACTTAAAGTTTTTAAAATAGTTTGCCTTTCATAGACTGTAATTCATTATAAAACAAATATTACACATATATTACACATGAAAGCACTGACGTTTCTTTTCACTCTGAACAGAATGAAAATAATGCCACTCATATATTTTCTGATTTCTCCCACCTAAAGAACTCAGTAAATTAAAAAATATGTCATCAGTTGAGATCAGCAATCACATAACATGCACAGGCATAATGAGAGCTTTCTGCGTCTTCCATTGTGTCTTGTAGACTGCTCTCCTCCAATAATATTTCTCAAAAATAGAAAAGACCATGAGGTATAAGCAGATTGTTCTTATTCCAAATGTCTCTTATGTGTTAGCTACTGGTAAGTTCTACCTTTCTGTGTCAGTCACAATTGTTTTATCTTTTTCTGAGTCCCTTTATTCTGGATCTCTAATTCCTCCATCTCTTCATGGCATCCCACTTAATTAGTGTTTCTGTTACGTGCTGGGGTTTTTCTTAACTGTACCTTTCCTTTCTTTCTTTGCTACCCTTCCACTCCTTTCCTTGCCCCGACTTTTGTTTCTTCTAGAGTCTCTGCTTTGAAACTGAATCACAGAGGAGAATTAAGAAAAAATGAGAAAAACTGTTCTCAAAGGCATCAGGAGCAGCCCAGAAATGTTTGCTTCTCAGGCAAACCTAAAATGTTCAGTGACTAAGAGAGACATTTTCACTTACATTTATCTAAGACAGACACAGCTAATACAGCTGGTGTTCTGCTATTAGTGAAGAAAGTCTTGTGGCCAAGTGAGCAGCAACAGATTAAAGAAGCTGCAGCACATTTATGTCAAAGTGGTATTTATAAAGGTCAAAATATAACTGAAGACTTAAGCACTGGTTTTGGAGAAAGTAACCATAAGTGGGCAAAAATACTGCTAAGTAATGAGAGGAGGAATTATATGTAATTCTTGGTTCTTCTTTTTGTGATGTACAGAGTGACAGCTTTCTCACTTAATCATGCCAGGCACTTTGGGTGTTATGAATATGTGACATTGTTTCCATTACCTTCTTGTACAATCACTATTTTTAATATTAGCAGAAATATTGACATGCCATGGAAGTTTGACTGATTCAGTAAGTTGTTCATCTTCACAATTTCATTGCCTCCCAACTCCTGTCAGATTTCATTTCTAATTCAAATTCATTATTTCACCAGTGCACTTAGTGACTGTTAGCAGAGCCAAACACACAAAGTTCAAAACTGGACCTAGAAAAAGGCATGAACAAAATAGGCTATCTCCTTTTGGTTCTTTAACATCTACCTCTGTGCTGTCTTGTAAGAGCATCTTCAGACACAGCCTTAAGGCCAAATGTTCTGTAAAGACCATCCATGCTGAATAAGTTCACAAAAATTTTCAGACTTTTATTCCCCAAACTGATGACAGAATAATGCAAAAAGTCTCCAGATCATCTGAGCTAACAGATGATCCATAGCAGGAATAATCCATAGCAGGAATACTGCCCACTCTGCACGGACCCAAGTCTTCCCAGACATCCTCCTTGGTTCCAGGTTTACACAAGCTGTCTTTGTACCATTATGCAAAGCCACCAGCTGTGTCAGACCTACCAGGAAGACAACCTGCTCTTTGTCAAACTAGATGTCTAGGGTTTGGGGAATGGCCTTAGGACAGAGCCATGCCTTACAGGGTGCATAAGCAGACAGTCTCTTGCTCCATATTCACATCTTGACCTTGTACAAGCACTGCACGCTGGTCACCTACTTCAGGCAGCTCCTCAGTCACCAAAATGTGGCAGCTCCCGTGAGCCACAATGGTGAACTCGCAGGGCTCAGGAGCTTTGTGTGCTCCCCAGATGAAGAGAACAAACAGGCCTCTCTCTGGCATTTCACCATCATCATTGCCTCATTCTGCACAGCTGCATATCAAAACTGATATGGACAACAGGGAGCTGTGACAAGGACAGGATGGTGCTTAGCATCCTGAAGTGCAGCCTAAGTGCTGAGGGAGCTGCACTGCTACTACTGGCTTCACTGGGAGCAGGACTGCTGTTCAAATAGGAACAGCACAACTGGTGAAAACATTAAAGCAGACAAATCAGGCATAGGCTTGTCCTTCTACTAGTATGATCATGAAAATAAAAAATATTTTGATTTTGCCTTTTGGGTTCTTCCCTGGTTACTCTGTTCCATAAGCTGTGCATCCCTGGTTTTGAGGCACTTTGGAGATGTTAAGCTGTTATTTTCAGTAACAGAAGCAGTTACTTCCCATAATAATATGGATTATTCCAAAGAAGGAAGGAACTCTAATCTAGGAAATTTTTACATTGTATCTGTGATGTTTCTGACCACAAAGGTTATTGTACTTAATTCACTAAATTATATTCTGAAGAGCTTTGTCAATTCATTGTTTTCACCTGAATCTTTGAATTTGGCAGAGGTGTGATGTTTCTGACCACAAACGTTATTGTACTTAATTCATTAAATTATATTCTGAAGAGCTTTGTCAATTCATTGTTTTCACCTGAATCTTTGAATTTGGCAGAGGTGTGATGTTTCTGACCACAAACGTTATTGTACTTAATTCATTAAATTATATTCTGAAGAGCTTTGNGTTACTTCCCATAATAATATGGATTATTCCAAAGAAGGAAGGAACTCTAATCTAGGAAATTTTTACATTGTATCTGTGATGTTTCTGACCACAAAGGTTATTGTACTTAATTCACTAAATTATATTCTGAAGAGCTTTGTCAATTCATTGTTTTCGCCTGAATCTTTGAATTTGGCAGAGGTGTGATGTTTCTGACCACAAACGTTATTGTACTTAATTCATTAAATTATATTCTGAAGAGCTTTGTCAATTCATTGTTTTCACCTGAATCTTTGAATTTGGCAGAGGTATAGCCTGATGTTACAGAATTGTTTTAATCTAGGTGTCTTACAACTTTTTGGTGCCTGATCTTTAGTAGTATTCTTTTAATTTCTTTTTTTTTTTGTACTGTAAACAAAATAAGGATTTTTGATGAAAAGTTTCCCCTGACTTAGAATCTGTCTGATTGGTTCCTCAACATGAAAAAATTTCCTCAGCAATGCTCACATCTGATCCCTGCATGGGAGAAGGGAGAGAACAACATTTTCTTACTTGACAGAGATTCACCTTTTTGAGAGCTGTAAGTCCTTCAAATGTGGCTCGACATTTTTTCATATGGGTAGTGGTTTTGCCCCAAACCACACCTGTAATTCTCATTAGTAGAGGTGTGAGGGTAAAAAAAACCCCTTACACAATGCAGCTTTCCTGTGCATATAATTCCCATTAACATTAATCTAAGTTCTGCACAATAAGCAACAGCAGGATCAGCACTCATTTTGAAAAACAAAGTAATATGTAATGATTCGCCACATCTGCAAAGCTTTCCTGAGTTTTATTTATCATGCTTTTATTTTGGCAATCACTCTTCTCATCAGAATGGTTATTTAAACTTATAAGAGGAATCCATTTCATCATTATGTTTTAGCACACACATTTGTATCCATCATAATTCTTAATCTAGACTTAATAAAATAATTTACCAGCATACTGTAAAATATTAAGTAATTGATTTTTAGCACAATAGTGCACGAAGCCAGAGAATCAATAGCATCCATGGCCACAACAAATTTCAAATTATCATTCCCAATGCTTTAGACAAATCAATGGGTAGTTGATTTGCTACTAATTTTATTATGTGTAAAATGTTAAAAAAATTCACTGCATGTAAATAAAGCCATTCTTTGTCTGACTACATTTCTGTTTTTATTCTCTCCTGTGTTTGCTCCCTGCTTTGTCTCCTCAGAGCTACACTATTCAAATAAGCTTCCATTAATTTCAGTGGAATGACTTGCTAAAGGGAAATATTTGTGTCCCTTCACTGGACATCTGCTGTTGGTATGAAAGCAATCAAGAGGAAAAAATGATGGTATGAAGCACATTTAACTTTCACGCCTCTTCATCATTCTGCACAAGCAAACACCAACAAGAATTCAGTCATAAGTACTTCAAAATATATTCCTCCCCTTTCTAAAAAAGCAGATATTAAAAAAGGAAAATAAAGAAAAAATTACTAAATAACAATAGATTTTACATGTGAACCTTTCAACTTTTTAGTACTTCTCCTGACACATGATCACCATTAAAAAAATCATTCAAATACTTACAAATATGAACTAAAATCTACAAATGACTAAGACAAACTGTGTAATTTAGAGAAGCCATCATTACAACATATAATTTACTTCCCAACAACTTTTTAACATATTAGGGTAAAAACCTGCATTCAGCACAGGTGGTGGTGTGAGAGGTTGTACTTACATCTATACTCATATTCTGCCTCTCTGATGGATTCTGCATCACTGACTACTGGGCTGCCTGCTTAGAATTGCCTCTGATGAGATGGTATTGCAGTGTTTTGCAGGAGTATAAATTGTTGTTAAAGTAGACTTCACAGGATTTTTTTCTTTTTTGAAAGACAAGATATAAACTTCACATCCTTCCACTCAACAACTGTAGGAATAAAAAGACTCTTAACTTCTTGTTCCAACAGGATCCAATTTAATAATGTCTCATGCATCTCATATGACAATTGCATCAAAGTAATAGCAGGAAGTTGTCTGGAGGTGCTGCTGACAACATGAATGCTACATTGCTAAATCAGAGCTAGTAATAAAGATGCTGAAGGAATGATAATTCCATCCATCAATCACTGTTTTTAAGACCCACAAAGAGAACCAAAGAGGCTGCATATTTCACTTCTTCTGTTTCACAAACTCCTAATTAGCTGAAAATAAACTTTTGGGAAAACTTAATCTTATGCCAAGGCACAGATCCTATTATCTGATGCTAATTTAGAGCTATGGAAGAAAAATGAGAAAAACACATATGAGTGAACAAACTCAAGAGAAGTTCACAGGCAGAAAGGACACTAACCTTATATTGAATGTTGCTTTTCAGTTGGCTTTTGCTTCTGTGCATTTTTGGTGGAATGAACCCAAGATGTCAGAAATATGTTTTTCCAACTGGAAAAACAATCTGAAGGGCCCTTGCAGATATGATCAGTCAATATTAGCACTGATGGCATCAGACATTACTATTTCAGTTGTCTGCTTCAGTTCTTTGCCTTTTATGAGGATGTCTTAAACCCAAACTTTTGTCAAGCGTTTCTAGGGATTACTCCTAAAGGGAATGTTCCATCTGACAGAAGCCTGCAGAGAAACCCCCTCTAAAAATGGTTTATCTATGGAGAGGAATGGACTAGAGTATTTTTAGCAGAAAAAATAAAATGCTATAGCTCTGCTGGTAAAACTCAGTGTGTGTTCCTTCTATTATGTAATAAGCACTAATTTATTTTGGAACAATTACTCTGTCTTGGAAGACTGAGAAGTTAGCTTACTTCACAGTGCTCATCTAAATTTCGATTCTTCTGGTTTCACTCCTTGACACGGTTGATTATAGAAGCACTGAATAGAAAGAATAGCAACTTGAAGTTCAAATGAGTAGGGAGAGGTGGAACAGTATGGAACTTTGAAGACAATGAAATTAAGCCTAAATTTGTAATAGAAAAGGATGTTAACCCAGATGAATGACAAGATCAAAGCAACGAATGACAAAGATGATATTACAGTCGGTATTTGTACAGACTTTGAAGACTGAATATATGAATATTTGCAAGTATTTGCATTTAATCAATTGTGTTTCTGCTTCTTTCCTGACCAATCCTATTCACCCTCACACAAATCTGAAGGTTGTACACTCTTGGTAGGTGTTTGTTTAACAGTGTTTCATACTTGGACTACTTTGCCCTCACCTCCTGTATGTATCTTCTCATAATGAGGACAGAGACACAGATAAGGACATGCACATTTTGGGAGAAGCTAAGAACAAGTAGTAAAAGAAAAACAGTAGAGATATTTTTCTTTACAAGGTACCATAAGCTAGAAAAATTATTAAAAGCCATGTAATACATTTGAAGATGCAAAGGTGCAAAGGAGACGATTTTGAGTGCAGTAATGACTCTATCAACCTCACCTGGAATACCCTCCCATACCCTCTGCCCATTTGTCCCAGAAGCATCATTTCAGCTCACCCTGGAGCCTTCAGTTTCTGCTGGAGCTTTGGTGTAGGGGCAGTGGTCTCAATAGGGCTTCTCATGGACCCTGACGACCCAGGTGTCATCACTGTGTGGGTTTATGCTGAGCTTTATCTTGGACCTGTCTTTGTCACAGTGGACCTGGCTCCCCACCCCTTAGGGAGAAGATGACCCTTCCTGTTCCCTTGACAGAAAGTTGACATTTGAGGAGGCCTGCTTCTCACAGATACTATACAAACTGATATATTTCTAAGAGTAGAGTTAAAAGCCACCATGGTTTTCAGTTTTTGCAGATAGTTAAACACAATAGTTTTCTAATAAAATGCTGACATTCAGAAGGTGAGACATAATTTAGCTTGCAGACATAAAAATACATCAAACACAATGTGGTATGAGGTGCATGTTCTTCCTTGTCTGTACAAATCAGACGAGTGGTAGAAGGAGACTATGTGGATCATGGCCTTGAAAAGTTATGATTTTACAAACTTCTACCTGCCTAGGCTACACTCTCACTTATCTGTCTTATTACAACAATTATGAAATAGATATTCTTCTACAATTCAGTTAATTATTTTTGGGCTTGAACTAGCAGCAACCATCTCTGTACAGTGTGCTCTGTTGCTCTTTCCTTCTTTCCTGACATTCAGATCCTAAAGTTCCCCCAGTGTTTTACTTGGACACTTCAGAACTTTTTCTCACTTCTATTGCAACATTTTTTGATTAAAGATTGCTACTCTCTAATGTTTTAAATACTTCTCAAAGATCTGGATGTGTTTTCTCTCTCAAGCTCCAACTATGGTTTAATATCAAAGCCAGTAGTGGCCACACAGAATATCCTCAGCTATTAGAAAAAACACTAGGTTTTAGCAGCTGGAAACAAAGAAGACTTTGGTTTTTATTACCACCAAATTTCCGAGTGATCAAGTGAATAAGCAAGATGTCCTTGGGACAAAATGGAAAATTATTGTTGCTTGCATAAATAATTAGTAATAAAAAAAAAAAAAAAAAGGAAAAAGGATGTGGTCATATTACACATGGCAGTATCTGATAGGGAGCAGTCACAGTTGTGAAAAGTGTATCTCAGTGCCAAATGAATGACCAGGGATCAGTTCTAATGCCAGTACACCCCAGCAGCAATAAGCAGGAAAGATAATGAGCCTCTACTGAACATTTTGTATGCAGCAACTTTTGCAGCTGCTCAGGTTGGTTTAGATTGACCTTAGACTCCAAGCAGTTCTTTGTGGTTCCTTGGACAATGGGAAAGACAAGGTATGGAGTGGATGTGATCTTTTAAGGACACTATGGGAACCTCACCCTACCCCTCAAAAAAAGGCACAGGGAGGCTTTTTTGAATAAACACTGGAGGAGTTACAGTTAAACTGAAATAGCTCTTCAGTAACAAATGAAACCATTATAGCATCTATAGATATAGGTACGTTAAATATTATGAAACAGAATATAATTGAGTATAATGCAATCAGAAAATCCTGGCACTTAGATAAGCACACACACTTTTCTTTTTGTAGCTTTTGAGAAAAATCAGCAGTGAAAAGAGCATCAGTAAAACTCCGGGTGAGAAGATAAAGCTACCTAAAGATAAGTGAATATTAGCTGCTCTGTATTTAAGAAAAAGCCCCAAATGGAAAAAGAAGAAATTTTTGGCACATTTTTCCTTGACCTACAGAGATTATGTTATTTTTGAGTAGTTCTTCTGACCAAGGATTGCCTCTGGAATTTTGCTGAGCAGCTAAGTAAGTAGCTTTGAAAAAAACAGAGAATTGGAATCACTGCCTGTCTTTTTTCTAACAAAGCAAATCATACTTTCACTCACTAGCTGTACTTAACTAAGAAAATGTGCCCCTGTCCCAGGAAGAAAATTACTTTCTCATTATATTTAAACAGCAGTGTTATTGAAAGATTTGTGAAGCTTGTCTGTCTGAGCTTTAAAACAAGATGGAGAGAGCTAGTGAAAATCACTCTTGTCTAACTACTTGATAGTGCAAAAAATAGGTTTGAGATGTGAGAGTGATGTTATCTGCTGCTGAACCAAAAGATCAGGTGACAGCTGTGTAGCCCACATTCTTGGCCACTTAATCAGCATTGTCACGGGTCAAAAAACGGCAGGGCATTTGGGCCTTCCTCCAATATTTGAATACGAGTCTTTGCTTTTCTATTTCTGCTGTAACATGAGCAAGAGAGTGTTCCTGCTTTGTATCATTATAGGAAGGGTGACTTCATGCTACAGATTGTGCAGGGTGGCCTTGATGTCTTACAGAATTCAAGATATGTTTGCTTGTTCTTGAGCCAGTAATACAAAATGAAAAGCACTGTGACTATCACTAGCATCTTAAAGGTAACAGCTAAATAGATAAACACAATCTATTTATCTAATTGCTAAGTGTATGCCTATCCAAAGGATTCTTCCTGACAAAGGTCAAGCAGACCTGTTTCCACATTATGGTAAGTATTTGGACATCAGGCCTCTCTAACCAGCAATACAGTTCTTGTTCAGTTTGAAATTTTCAAAAATCAGTTGCCAGAAGTAGCTGAGATATCTGGAATATGGGAAAAGGTTCTGCAAGAGAATGATTAGCGAAGAGAGGGCAGCTCTGCCAGTGAAGTTTATGTTATAAACAGTGTAATTATTCATAATTTATCATCAGGTTGTTTAATTTTCCCTCAGTGGGATGTATAAAAATTTCAAATTTAAAAAGAAAACAAAATCTTTGCAATGAAAGCTGGTCATATGCATTTCCTATTGATGTATGTTAAAATCTAGGAATTAGTTACAACCATTTCCAGATTTTCTCCTTATTCTACATGTCTTACTGTCTTATTTGAATGCTTTCAGCAGGAATAATTTTATTTGTGATAGTTGGGAACTCCTGTGTTCTTCAGCTGAAGTATGTCTACGTAGGGAACTGTAAACAGGTATTTCTTTGAGGTGATCCAGTTCAGGAACAGATGTGAGGTATCTAAAGTATGTGTTTGTCAGTGAAAAACAATCAGTAAAGTACTTTTTTTTTTTTTTTTTTTCCATGCAGATGCTTCCAATCCCCTCTCCAGCCACAGCTTAGCCTTTAATGAACTTTCTTGAATGCATTCTTGGAACCAAACCACCAGTGAACCTGTGGGTTTTGTCTAGTCTTTTCCTGATGCTCCATTTCTTTTTGTACAGCTTCTGAACGGTTTTCATGCACGCTCCAGTACCGAACACAGTGCGGCACAGCTCACAATTCCCGATCAGCCACGCATGACCTGTGTTTTCTATTGCTCTTGTTGGTTTAGCAATTCCCTGGAGCTCAACCGTTTCTTAGATTTGCTGTAATTAAAGTAGACTGGTTGTGTCTTTGAAGGTCAAGCACTTCAGCCTCAGTCCCACTGTGACTGTGACCAAACACTCTTATGATGTTCTTCTGTGATCCTCAGAATTCAGCAACTTTCTATCTCATCTTCTCTAAACTAACGTCAGGTAGCTGTGGATACAGGCTTGGATTTTTCCAATTCCCTGTAACAAAGACAGGGTAGAGAGCTACTGAACACCATACTTCACCACACTGCACGGCTGATCAGAGATAGGATTTCATGTGTGTCTTGATGCTCAGAACCGAGAGTGATCATCATTAGCATAAGCATTGCTGTAACTGCTCATTTCTGGATTTTTAGTGGCGGACCTACTAGAACCCAAATTTTAAAGTTTATTTTGTTGCAAGTTAAATTACTTATGACACTTCTTGAGGTTTTTTAAGTTTTGTGTTATGAAGGTAACACTTTCTAGACCAGCTATACGTTCTAATTTTTGGAAGCTATAACTGCAGCTTTTAAAGAAAATATATATTAATTCAATAATGTAACCATGGAAAAAAATCAAAATTAAAAAAAAATATTGTAAACATCCATAGGTTACCAAGGCTTCGGGGAATTAAGGCAACGTCTATTTTTTTGGTTTTTTTTTGGGGGGGGGGCGGGAGAAGACTGAAGTTCTCGGCAAACAATAAGCGAAGAAAATACTTGCTATTGCAAAGAAGAAGTCTGACGTCAGGAAGCAGAACAATTAATGCTATTCTGCCCCCTTGCGTTAATTTTGGAGGCAGATGCCGTAGCCCCACACATCCCCACGTTCGCGTCCCTTCGCGAAGGCTGCGCCAAGTCGCAGAAGCATTACCCGAAACACAACAGAGCAGCGTCCCGAAAACAGCATGGTTGGGCGATCACTGGAAATGATACAGCTGTGTGCCGCAGCTCGGAGTTAATGTGTTGTATGTAAAAACAGTTCAGAATACGCACAAATCACTAAATATGTTGGAGCTCGCACGGCCGTGTGGGGGATGGGTAGAGTTTGGAGTTCAATTGAAAGCGGCAGCGAAGGCGGCTAACTACATGGAAGAGCAGCATAGAAAACAGAGGACCTGTGCTGGAGAAAAATCAGAACCTAGAACCTGAACTCAAGCTGTTAAAACCAGCATTATCTAAATTCTTGCTTGTATCGTTTTAGCAACCCGCACGGAATAAACAAGGCATGAAATTTGGCCACAGTCGCACTTGAAAGGAAAACCTTTCCTTGAAAGCGAGAACCAACAAAAATATTTCCACCTCTAGAACTCCACTTTAGTTTCAAAACTGTTTTAAAACCAGCAAACATCCTCGCAGTGCCATGGACACCAGGAGCCAGAGCCCCAGCGGGAAGACGGCTGTCATGCAGCTGTATTTCATACATGACGCGGAGCTAAATGCCAGAAGTCACACGCTGCAAATGATGAGAGATAATTGCCATTTTAATGTGATTTTATTTCCATCACTCCCTCTCTAACCCTGCTAATTCCTGACGTTATTCTTCACTCGCAGGACTAAGAGCTGCGCCCGTGTCTTGAACCGGGGGCCGGGCTCGGCGCTCTCCAGAGATCCCTTCCCAAAACGCTCCGGAGGGGCGAAGGGTGGCTCTTACCGAGGGCTAGGCAAGGAGATTAAGTTTTATGAGCAGCACGCCAACGCGAAACAATTAATGCACACGACAGTGCCGCTCCTCGCCAGCCCGGAGAACCCATTTACATCTCAATTTCCTCTCGGTATCAGCTGCTCGCCGTGCGGGCAGGGCTCTCACGCTTGCGGTTCCCGCGGAAGGCTCAGCGGTGGCCTCCAACTAGTTCTTCCGACAGGCTCCAGACCGCCTGTACAAACAAACCGAAGCGCTTATGGAAAGCCGGCGCTCTGCCCCTCTCCTGCGCTTTCCTTTCCCTGTCCCGGTGCTCGGAGCAGCGCCAGAGCGGCGGGGCGGGGGCGAGATCGCTCCCCCGGGGCCGGACCGCTCGCTCCCGCGGGGCCCCGTCGCGGTGGGGCAGGGACCCGCGCCGGCCA
>VZRH01002964.1:1086954-1132411 GCA_013397555.1 Urocynchramus pylzowi
AAAAGTAGCAATTAATTTTCCTATGTCAGTCTGTTCACCCAAATGTATTCAGATACTTCTTTCTGAATCATATTGTCCTGTCTTCCAGAGTTTTGCCTGCTGTGATCTGCTGCTGATCACTAGGTGTAGCTGCATCTCTAAATCCATTTTTCTAAGCATAGAAAGAGAAAGGGCCGTAAGATAGGCATTGTGAGAATGTAGGTGTGTTTGGAGGTGGGGAGGTGTGAAAACAGATGATCAATTTTTGTGACTTAGAGAATTTTAATCCATTGGTGGCTTGTTTGCATCAGTTTGATTATAATACAAATGAACTTTTAATTACATGTAAAAAGGCTGATTTCAGTATCAGTGTTAGTAGTCAACAGAAGGACGAATGAATGGCTCTAACATGACAAAAATACATAATAAAATGCATGAAACTACAGGGAAATTGTCAGTACTTTCCTAGTGTTTTAAATGCAATAATTATTGCTGCAGGGATCTGATAATATTTTCTTTAACAATCAATCAAGATGGTTAAGATATAACCTTAAGTTTTGAGGGAGTACATGTCTCCTCACAACTTATTAAGAACCTTTCTGATCCATTCAGAATTACCATCTATGGAGATGATGTTGCTGTCAGTGGAATTCTGTTTTCTTTTGGCATAACAACCATTTGTGTTGGTTTTCAAGCCATGTGGCTTCCATTAATGCTGTGAGGAGATGCAGAGGGTAAGGTGCCACATATGCTTTAAAAATGAAGGAAAGACATTTTTGTGCCCAGATTTCTGAGAGTAATAAAAGTAAAAATTAAGGTGTATCTATGCCTCTGATACATACCCATGCTCAGTATCTGCAGAGAATAGGAAAGAAGTGTCTCAGCCAGAAGTGTCTGACTCAACAGTGACCCTTTGCCACATGAGGAGCAATGGCAGGAGAAAGAAAAAAAAGTAACAAACACGGTTGTTCAGACAAAACCATGGCAATATTAGCAGGAAGGAGTTCTGAAAACAGGTTGGACTTAGTGTGTTCTGGGGGGGAAAGGTGGGAAACAAGGTACAGCATTTGCTGGAAGAATGAAAGGGATGAGCGCTACTAGAAAAGACAATGTAAAAAAAATTCTCTGAAGTCTAAAAGGCAGCTGAATTACTTGTTGTGAACATTATTCATGTTTTCTTATTTTTCATTATCTTAGTTTTCAACACATTTGTTTTTAATAATGTATTCAAGGGTCAGATATGTCTTCTGACAGCTTTACATAGCAATAGTTGATTATCTTTATACATATGATTAAATGTAATGATGTTAATGAATCTTTAATTTTTTTCTCTAAAATGGTGTAAACCAAACATTTCACTTATGACTGTTTGTTTTTCTCCTCCCCACCCCCAATGTGTAATCTACCCTGATTTAGAATAATAATTTTTGGTTAGAGTGGGATTTTTTGCAGGGTAGATTAGCTTTTTTATTGCTCCCCCCCGGTTTTTTTGTCTTTTTAATCTTCTTCACTGTTAAGCTGTTATAAATATCTCTTACAGCATTTTTTTGTTAATCACTAGAAATGTGTTTTTGCTCTGGAATAACTAACAGCTAATTACCTCTTTTATCACTTCAGTTCTTCATCTTCTAGGAGAACGAAATAGAGCATCTCATGCCTGTTTTAGAGCAGACTTTTTTTTCCCACCACATATTTTTGGGGGATTTTTTGCTTGTTTGTTGTTTTGTTGTTTGGGTTTTTTTAATGTTTAAGGCATGGTTATTTTGGGGAAGTTTTCAGAAAAATCATGCTTTATTATCTTGAATCCTGTCACATCTTTTATCCCAAACTCTAAAATCAAATTCGGTTTAGACTATTTATAAATAATGAAGTGGATAGAATGCTTTTGTCAGTGGACCTTTGTTTTAATTCTGTAGCACATAAATTTAGGCTCATTAGGTGAAAGAACTGTTTATTTGTGCTGATAAGATTCTAACATAAGATTGAGGAGGATATTACAGGAGTTTCTGTGTACTTTCAGGTGGGTAAATAGTGGATCAGTAACCTAATACCTAAGGTTTGCTTGATGAATTGTTACAGATAAATTGAGTGGCTATTCAAGTTTTGGTGTTTTTTTTTCTGGTGAATATACATTAGACTGAGTAAATAACTTCCACCCTTGATATGTACAGTCACATACTTGTGTATATGCCTGTAATCTGTGTACTAATTTGTGTGCCTCTGTCTTATAGTTGATGAGTTACTACCCATTAGCAGACCTTTGCATTTTTCATGGTGTACTTGATACAGAGGTGGTGGCAGAGGGGTTGTATTTTTTTTTCCCCTCTATGGTCAAATAATTCCTTATTTTGGCAGCTGATGCTTAGTCATTCTGCTATGGCTGATGCAGTAGTTTATGACCAAAAAATGGCCAGCTATGTGCACATCTTAAAGTTTTGTTTACCAAGTCTACATAGATTTTGTGGGTAGAGTTTCTGAGCATAGTTTCACGTAGTTTCGCACAGTTTCTGACAAAAAGAGTGTTTTCAGGTTATAGCTCAAGGAAAGGTGAAGGTTTCCTAAAGGGATTCACATTGTCCTCTACCTCCATAGAAACTTCTGTTTGTCTCACTTCTGCTTTTTTATAACCTTCATGGCTTTTTATTGTTCTAGAAAACAGTTCAGTGAACAGTTGAAAACAAACATGACAGTTGACTGCCATAGCAGACATAACTGTTTCCTCTGTAGCTGCTTTAGTTTAGTACAGTTGCTTGTTCTTCTTACGTGATTTAGATATTTTTTTTTTTGTTTGAAAAATTTCATTGTTGCTTCTTCTATCTTCCACCCTTCTCATTCGCTGTGAGAAGTCCAATGTTTCCTAAGAACTGTACAGCCTGCTCAGAGTGTGCTCAAAGGTGTGGCAGAAACTTGAAAGAAAATATTTTTGTTTCAAGGTGTTTGACACTGTTTGCACACCTGTTGGGACTACATAAAGCATATTGTAATTGCTGTGATGTTTCTGTCAATCAGTAATTCAGGAACAACAGTGTTCTGATGATTAATTTGGAAGTTAATAGTGTTTCTGTAGTGTAATACCTCTTTTTCCTTACCTGTTTTAAGATATGTTAAAAAATCTTAAACAAGGAATTGTTTTCCCTCTGTGGAACTTTCTGAGCCTGGAGACTTTTCTGGTTCTGTGTGGGGATGACATTGTCTAATAAGAGCCACACCCCTTGAGGACAGCATGAGAAGACATAAGTAATTGTGTATGTATATATGTATGTATTTATAGACATTTTTTAAAATTTCTGTTTTATTAGTTGCTTAGTGATCAGAACTCCCACATAGGTGTGGGAAATACAGATTTAACTCTGTGCTCTGGCATTTGACTGTGACATGGATGAGGATCTTTGTAGATCCTCAGATCTTCCAGACTAGTTGGAGTTTCTTTTTTTTTTTTTTTTTTTTCTTTCCACATGGTTGAGAAATCTGCTAAATTTCCATTTACAAAACATTAAAAGAAAGGAAAGTGATTGCTCAAAACCGTAGAGAAAATCTACGGCAGCCGCTTGTCACCACCTCTAGCTTCAGTTTTCCCTGGAACTCAAAACCATAGTTAAATACTGTCACATGTTTAGGAGATAGAGGCAGTTATGGACATTTCCAGGAACCATAGTTCTCAGTGGGGTAGTTCTTATGTTAATGACTGAAAAGAGCTATAGCCTTTTTCCTTTAATGTTACCTTTTTTGAATTCTGCAGAGTAGATGAAGATTATTTTGCAAAGCACAGCATTCACACTTTAATATAAGCACTTTACATAACACATCACTTAAGCTTTTTCTTTTTAACTTCTGCAGAGACAGCTTGATACTGAAGTAATTTCTCAGTTATGTAAGATAAATTGTTGTCCCAGTAATAATTTGGAGGCACTGTGCAGCTGATGCCCTTTTTACGGTGTCTGATACATCTCATCTTGACTCTGTCCTAGCTCCTAGCTCAGGGGAAAACCTTTGCAAGCAACTTTCTAAATGGGAAAGAAACCTTTTGGAGTTAGGTCTGTGAACATCACAGACCTTGTGTTGGCAAACTAACAAAACCAAAAAACAGCTGAAGTTATCATCTATTTAAAACCTTAAAGGGTGAAAATGGGAAATGGAAGTCTGTATGTTGCCTGACATCAGTGCCTGCTGTTTATGGCAACAGCAAAGCACATGGATTGAAGACCACATATAAAGTTCATGAGGTGTGTTTTATTTATTTTTACTTCGAGAATTGTTGTTAGAATTGCCTCCATAAATCTAGGTTAGTAAGGGATTTATGTGAATTGGCATAGCACTTTCATTTGTGGATTTGGAAAACACTGGGGTTTGTTTTATTTGTTTAGGAGTGTTTGAGACAAGCACACGTCCTTTAGAGCAAATATGCATTGAAATTGCATAGGGCCCAGGAGCCCAAGACAAGCTGAAATACACTCTTGACAAGTAAAACCCCCTGACTTCTGCAGCAGGCGTGTACCACCAGCAGATATGGACAGGGGTTTTTAAATGAGTCTTGCAGAGGCTTCAGAGCTGGATCCTTACATGTACAGTTGCTCTTTGGAAAGTTTGTCCGTGAGAATCTGGTACTTCTTTGCATCCTGAATTTTGGGCACTTAAATTTTACCCTTGTTAAAAACTTTCCGTGGCCACAGAAAGGTGTAAACATAAAAAGCCTTTAAGTGTTCTCGAAATTTTATTCCAGTATATAGCATAAGGTTATCCATGTAAGGAAATAACCCCTTAAAGATAATTTTCCTCACCTACTTCTGTTTTCAATCATAGACAAACATACTGTAGTGCCTATGGGTTGATTCAGTGGCAGATCACTGCTGACTTATTCACCTGTACCTTCCTCTGTCATGCAGTGGAATTGGAGTGTTGAAGAGCAGATATTAATTCTTACTTGGAGTAGGGGTGAAGCATATGTTCAGACTGAGAATTTCAGATAAAGACTGTCTGGGCTTTATCTAGCTGAATGGCCAAGGTCAACTCAAGGGGAATTAGGGAATGTAAACAGTACATGCATTTTCTGCTGCATTTGAATTTTTTTTATCTGATACCTGCAGAGAAACAGGTAGTGCCTTTGGAAGTCTAAATTTTTATTTTGGAAGGTATCTGTAATGACCTGATGAATGGAAGTGGAAAGCAGCAGCTGTGGAGTCATTCTGGCATCAGTCAGAAACTACTTCAGTGGTTTTGGTTACATGGACTGGGTTGCAGTTTACTCTGCAACATGGAAACTTGGACTTTTAAAGTTACTGCTTGCCTGTCATTTCTGTTGGCCCATTGCAAAAAATTGAACCAGTTTATGATGTGTAGCCCCAGCCCCAAGACTGCAGTGAGTACTGTTCATATTTTTGAATTACATTTAATTTCAAAATGAACGTAGACCTGTGGTTTAATGAACTGGTCCACAGTAAATCTCCTTCAGTCAAGCAGTATCTGACATGCCTGTTTGCGTCAAATCAGTGCACATAGTGGGTGGATCACAGTTTTTCAAACAACTGTTTGGGAACTACTTACTGGCTGTGAGTGAGAAGTCTCACGTTTTCAGAACTCAGTCTGTTGAAGTCTTCACAAACTGCAGTATGTCACACTAGATTTGTAGCAGTGAAAAATTAATTCTTGTATGCCAGGATTAAAAAATGTGTATTTCTAGACCTTTGGGAGGAGGACTTCAAAAAAAGGGATCTGTATGCTTGAAACCGGCTTTGAGCAAATATGTGACATTAACAAGCCGCCCAATTCCCATGATTTCAGTGCTTTGACTCTGCCCAGTGGTCTAGCAATAAAAGAAAGAATTGGCCAATTATAGTAATCTTCCAAAGCTGTGTACTGTGGAATTTTGTGCAGGGGAAGAGGGAGGGTTCTTACCTGCTCTCAGTTCTAAAATTGTGCTTTAGCACAATGTATTTCACAGCAAATATAATACATATTTAACAAAGCTGTTAACCACCAGGCCACCTTTAAGAATGCATTGCTTACCTGCCACCTCCTGAGCTCTCTCCACTGCCTTTTCTCTGTTCATGTCAGCTCCTCATCACTATGTTCCACAAATAGAATCATAGAATGGCTTGGGTTGTACGGGGCCATGAAGATCATCTAGTTTCAAAACTCTTTTCACATCCCACTAGACAAGGTTGCTCAAACCCTGTCTAACCTGGCCTTCAACACTGCCAGGTTGTGGCATCTTCAACTTCTCTGAGCAAGCTGTTCGAGTGCCTCACCAGCCACACAGTAGAGAATTTTTTTCTAATATATCATCTAAATCTACTCTCAATTGAAAGCCATTTCCCCCTGTCCTTTCACTACACTTTGTGATGAAGTGTCCCTCTCTGGCATCTTTGTAGGCTCCATTCAGATACTGGAAAGCTGCTATGAGGACTCTGTGCAACTTCTACTCAAATAACTTGTGCCATCCTCTGGGCAGCAGTGACTGGGCTGGGGACAGAGCTGAGCCTGCAGCTTGTGCAGCTCTAATGTGGATTTCCTGTGTTGCTGTGGGGCACTTTTGCCCTTCCAGTTGGGAGAAGTCTGTGCATGTTTTCGGAAGGCTGCAGGGCCTCTGGGTGGCTGTGGTGGAAGCTTGGGGATACAATTCCTGACTCCCTGAGTATCATGCATAACAAGTTAGGGGGGTTTGCCTTTTTTATTTCTCCTTGAGACAGATAAGATCAAAATGGTCCCATGCATGTGCTAGCACACATGACAGCAAAGCATGTGCTTATGAGTAAGTGCTGTGAATGAGTGAGGTTAAGTCTTGCTTTGCAGTGCGTGTGTTCACTCTGAACACTTGATAGCAACAGCAGGCAGTGCTGGTGGGGAATGAGATACAGTGGCCAAATCTAGATTTCAGACCAGATGGATGTTATTCATAATATTATTCGGGTGTGAATAGTTTTTACTAGAGTGTGAAGTAAACTGATGAAGATTTTTTTTGTTTGTTTGTTTTCAAGCTATAAAGAATTAGTAATACTGGCCCTAATTATACAAACACAAGCTTAAAACCTGAAGATGAATATAGTCAGTTTTGGGCATAGTGTCAAAGTAATTAGAAAAAGCTCCTCTTATTGCAGGTAATTCAGATTTTAATGCAAGTCAGCATGAACACACCAATATTGGCGTTTTGTAGAAATGTAGTTGCATGTATAGTTTTCTGGAAATTGGAGCAGCACTTTTTGAACTCAGCAGTTGAAATTTTAGTTTCTTAAGTAGAGTGGTTTATTAGCCTACCTTTGAAAACTCATATCAAGTAATTTTTGTGTGAGCAATGTGCCATTGAGAAGCATGCTAGAGATACCAGCTCTTTTTAAAAATCTTTTGGGCACTGTTTGTGAGAGAAGATGACAAAGAATCTTTTGTTACATATGTCTGCTTCCATTCTTAATAGATACAGAATAAATGTGGTTTGCAAAGATTAGGAAGATGGTTGCTTTTTTATTCAAATATTATGGTTAAATATTGTACAGTATAATTTCCATACCTTGGGTTGACCTAAGTTTGCTCATGTTGGTCTGTTATTTTTGGCCCTCGTTTCTATGTGCACTTCTAGTGCATATGCAGTATATTAAACATTACCAGTACATATTTTTACTAGTTAAAATTATTCCTTAAGATGAGCTCAACAGTTGCCACTCTGTATTTGCTGTGCAAATTATTATTTTGGTTCCTACTGATAAAATTTCAATATATGTGCAGGCTGCTGGCCATGCTCACATCATCTGTACAACGCAATGTATATGTTCGCATTAGCAGAAGCTGAAGTGGTCTATTAAAGCATTCAAGTTCTCACTCCCATATTGAGAGCAGAAGATTCCTTCTTAATCCTCATACAGCTATGTCTCTGCTGGAGTGTTAATAGATAGTCTAATTTGTGAGCTAAATTACTAATTGTATTATGAGCCTAAACCTTATTAAGCCTTTTGTGTAGAATTAGATCACAGAGCTTTGGGAAGCTGAATGCTGGTTGGGTTCTGTTTCCTCTCTTTAATGATGGGAGCAAGTTTTACTAGAGTCTTCAGCACTACGTAGCTCTGAGACTGCAGCTGGTTTCTTTTGCTGGCTTCTACAGTATCAACAGAATCATAAATTTGAAAAGCAGGGTGACTTTTAAGAATAGCTGACGGTTTCCAAACAGTGTCTCAGATATCCGAAAGCAGTAAGATTAGCTGAGGTGGGGTCATGATTGAGACTAGAAAAGGATTACTCTGATCTTGTGTACACACGCTGGGTGCAGGTCCCCCTATGTGAGAACAGTTAAAATCCTTCAAAAACTGTGTAACAGCTGCAGTTGTATAATGGGATTATGGATTTAGTAGAGGTATGTTCCTGTAATAGTTCAGGTAGATGAACTTTGAAGTCACTTGAGTTATTTTTGTTTCTGAAGATAGTCACTACCCACCTAGAGATGGAAAATTCATGCCTTATCACGCAGCTATGCCATATCTTCATGAGTGCTCCTCATCTGTTTCTGTTCAAATCTATCTGTTTTCAGAGCTGGTTTGTGCTCCCTACTCTGACTTGGCTCTGGAGTCAGCCTGTTAATGCAGCCCAGTTGGGGATGGAGCTAATTGCCTCCAGCAATGAATCAGTAATAAACAAACAAAGTGGGACTTAGTGGATTTTGACATCACTTGCGATAAATTTTTATGTTGATGTGGAAGGTGACTGTGAACTAATGTGCCTTTGATATAGGAATATTGTACTCAGGGCAATTAATTTTCTTTAAGAGAAAATTTATAGCTACTCCTCACATTTTCTTGTGGATACACAAGATAGAGTTACAGTGATAGGGAGTTTTACTCTCTGCACATTATGCACAACAGAACTCTAAGCTGTTGTGAGAAGCTGGTCTGTTTGACACCTGAAGTTCTCAGAGCTCTCTATGTACTTAATGGCTTTGCTTTTTACTATTGTAAAGTAATGCCATCTGACATACATGGGTAATAAATGAAAATAATAGGCTGTATAGTTTGCATCATGTCATCTTACGTTTTTAAAGAGCTTTTTCTGTTTCTATTATTGCATTACATTTAGTGTTTCTGCATCACATTTAGTAATATACTTTTTAGAGTATAGTAATAAAAAAATTGATGTCTGTCCTAAGAGAGAGAAAATCAGAAATTCAGCACTGGACTGTTCCATGTACATTGGTTCTCTCGAATTATGTACTGTGTATTTATTTTGGTATGGTGAGTAGAGCATCCAAAAGTCATTGCCAAAAGCTAATTGTCTTCAGGTGTGTTCTGTAGAAGTCTGAATTTGTTAGGAGTTTCTGTGTAGCTCCCAAGTTTATTTGTTTTTTGCATCATTTTGGTAGGTGAATAGTTTTTGAGGGAATTTTTGTATGTTAAAAAAAAATCTAGTATTCACTTAATCAAATGCAGTCTGTCTGGAGATGAAAACTCAAGGGCTCTACATTCTAAATTTCTGCTGGAGAAGGGTAATCATGCTGAAACTCACAATTGACCTTGTCTACCTTTTGGTAGCGAATGCAACTCGCACTGGCTTAGATTTGCAGGTGAAATAGTTTTGGGATCCAGGAATAAGAGGACTTCAGAGGTTTTTACATGCTTAGTTAGAGGCATGGCTAGGAATGCAATGACTTCCAAATCAGGCTGCTGCTTCTGTAAAAGAGTCAGGTCATTGAGGCAGACACTTCATTAGAAAGGCTGAACTAATGTTATAAACCCTAAAGGCCTAACCTGATGTCCTGGGAGGGACTAAGTGATAATGCTGTGCATGTATTCAGAAAAGCAAGTTAATTCCTCCATCTCTAGACTCTGTGCTTAAAAAGTACTTTGTAAAGAGTGCCTTTCTACTCTGATTTCGTTAAATAGTCTTGGTGACTTTTGTAGTCTGGCCCTGATTGATTTATTTGTGGGGGTGTGTATTTGGTTTTGGTTTTCTCCCTTAGGATAAAAAGTGGTACTGAACATCAGTAACATTATTGTGGTGATTTTCTTCATGCTCTTTTCTTACAAAAGGCCAGGAGTTGGTGGTAAAAACATCAAAGTTGTATATGTATGCATTTTCTGTTTGATCTAGTATGCTACCTTTTTTTTTTTTTTTTTTTGGTAAGGATTCTTCAGCACCTGTAATTAGTGAGTTTGAGAGTGGGCTGCTATACAGCCATGGCTGGGAGCTGCACTATACCACTACACCCATCCTTCCAAACAGCATCCAGCCCTACAGAGGCAGAGAGAAACCATTTCACCATTTCACTCATACTTTCACACTTCCTATTTAGGAGACAAATGCTAGAAGCAAAACCTTAATCTTAGAACTTAACTTTTAAAAAAACATAAATAAAAAGAACCAGACCTTCTTCACCAGTTTTCTGGGGTTCTTTTTTCTTTCTTTTTTTTCCCCGTGTAAATAAACTTCTGTGATTATGAGAGAGGGGATGGGAGGATGGTTGTGAGATAACTACCTGCTTTACAGTGCTAATTATGGTATATATTACATATTAATAGGGAATTTTCTCTTGCCACAGGCAGGATCTCCCAGTGGGAGGTACAGGAGAAAGCTGTCTCAGAAGCAGGGAGCTATGGAGAAGCCTGGCTCTGCTCTTGTGTGTGGTGGCAGCACAGGAGTTCATATTGTTCACTGAACGTGGGGGGGCTGCTCTGACAAACCTTGGAGCGTTGCATCCTTGCCATGGAAGAAGCTAGTGCTGTACTGGCTCAGGGGGAACTGAGCTCTGAGTGAGGGAATTTGTTCCAGAAGTTTTCCAGGGATTACTACCACTGTCACTGCGTGAAATGTAGGGACAGTTTGTGCATGGACGTGAAGCTTTATAAAAGCGTGGCAAACTAAGAGCTTTTCAAGGTACATTTAGTTGCAGTGCTTTTCTGCTTAGATTGCTTATGGTCTCCTATATTGCATTTATGCCATGGGAGTTTGAGAGCTGTGGCCTTGGTGTTTATTCCTAAAGGAGGGAACACTTGTGTATTAAAAAAAAATGAAAGAAAAAAGCATAACTGCGTGGTTGTTATGTTAAATGAATTTTAAAGCCGGTGAGAAGAGGCATTCAGAGTTAAAAATGCTAGGGGGGAGAAATGAAAGCACATTGAAGCTCTTTCCCCTTGAGGGCTTTAGGCAGGGTTGAGAAGAAGTGGTGCATACTGAAGCCTTGTTTATAGTCTTTCACTTACTGTTAATAAAACAGGGATGTTCTAAAAGGTTTCCATAATTAAAATGCACTCCTTGAGTATAGTGCATTTTGAGAGTGGTCTAAAGCCCTGCTGCCTCTCAGACTGCTTAAATCACTATTTATAAAAAAATTCTACAGTGGACTTAGTGTTTTGAAGTTGTTTTCGATCAGAATGATATTAGAAATGTTGGGTATTGAATAAATGAAAATAGAATTTATGGGGAAGCTGATAGGTGTACAAATTGACTGGTTAGTAACTAATTACCAGTAAAGAGATTGTTTTTGCCTTCTTTCTTTTTTTCCATAATTGGCTGAATATTAACAAATTAGGTTTATTTCTGGAAAACAGCAAGTTTTAATGGTCTGGCGGAACTTAATAAGAAAAAAGCTAAAGAATTAGCATAATAAATAATTATTGCTTCTAGGGTTTTTATTGTTAAGATAATAAAATGTTAAAAAGCAAACCACTTGAGTAGAAAGTAATTGCACTGACAAGCACCACATAGCTAGCATTCACAATAAAGTAAACCTTCTCTCAATGTCAACCTGATTTGCTATCCACATAAATGCTTCCTCACATTATGGAAATGTGCTTTTTCTATCAACAGAAAAGAATAAAACTCCTGGCATCTAATTAATCTTCTCTGACATTTGATTTCATACTCAGGTTAAAACATGAGGCAGGTGGGTCTGGTTTTGCCCCCCTAGTCTGTGCATGACCACAGGCAAATCTCTCCATTAATGTCAAGCTGCATCTATGTGTGGGTGCCTCTGCCACATGTCAGTCATTAATGCATTAGCATCGCTTGGATTTGGCTCACATGCACCAGTTTTCTTGTCTGGAGGGCTTGGTAAATAGGGAACTGCAAGGCTTCAGCTCTACATCACAAGTGTTTCACCTTGACCCTCCCTGTAAAGGGATAGGGATTCTGCTGTATAGGAGAAGGATTAGAAGTGGTAATTTGTAGCATTGGGAGTTTCTGAGTTGATATGATCAAGGAGAAGAAAGAAGCAAAAGCGATTCGGCTTTGACATTTTTATTGATTAAGAATGCTCTTGTTAAAGACTCAGAACTGTTAATAATGCCTGAATGTATTACCTGCAGTAGTTTATAGACTTGTTGATGGCAGGATTGTTTCTCTAAAATACACCAAAAAACTCAACAAAACTAGTTAGATGCATTATGGGTATTTTACTTTCTGAAGATCCAGTTAATGGTTTCTGCCAGAGGCAATGTGCAGCTCTTGAAAATGTGGTGGTTTTGACCTTGTATGCTAAAACCTGGGTAACTGCATTGTATTTTTTACTTACTTAGGTAGTATAAACATTTAAAAGGACAGTTAAGAACTTGGGTTACAATAGGAAAATATCTTAGAAATAAAAGTGTTAATTCTAAATCATTTCATAATTAAAATAACATTAGGAAAGGGAGAGATATTTTCGTTGACATAGTTTATGTATTAAAGTATTTTCCTATAGTGTTTGCATGCAATATCCCCATGGTACTGGGAAATAAATATGTGCTTATGAAGTCAGAAAGTATTAGGAAGAATCAGTTTTGTTTTGCTGACTAAATGTAAATGATGAAAAATGTCTGCTTCTGGTTTTTTTAATATTTTTTAAAAGTTAAATTTTAAGCTTTTGTTTCTAGTTCCTGTCTCCTACATAGTCAGTGTGTAAATTTGAGTGAAATGATTTGTCTCTATCTGCAGAGCTGGATGCTGTTTGGAAGGATGGATGTAGTGCATCTCCCAGCCATGGCTCTGTAAATGGCCCGTTCTGTAAAGTGCTTGTTAAAGGTGCTGAAGAATCCTTACCAAAGGAAAAAAAAGACAGTGTACGAGATGAAACAAAAATACATACATTACAACTTTGATGATTATGCTAAATTGGTTTATATGAATAGTGTGCTACCAGAAGTTAATAGGCAAAAATTGTAAATGAGCCATATTCTCATTATGATGAGCACTGCAGTGAGTAGATAGCTACTTCATACATCAGCTGCTTCTGAGCAATGACAGGTAGAATCTGGCACTAGAGCAATTAGCATTTAGACCTAAAAAGAGAGAAATTTAATCATGATTGACTTTTGGCAAGAGTGTCTTTCAGTCTTTGTTGTGTTTTGACTGTCTTTTGTAATCTTGAAAGGCAGCCTCACCAGCTGGAGGTAGAAGATGGACCAGAAGATGCCAGTCTCTGCCAAATGAGGCTCCACTGTGAAGTTCTTGCTGTCAGGTTTTCCTGGGTATTTTTTGGCAGACTTTGCCTCCAAGAAGCAGCTCTAGAAACCAAGAAGAAGAGCAGTAACACAGCTCTGGTTCACACTTATTAGTTTTTTCCACCTCAAAGATTGAGTATTGCTGGTCTAACAGCTTTTCAGAGACTGTGAAATTTAGACATGGAGTTGAAGAAATGCTGTCCCACTCAGTATCCCGTGTCGGTAGACGCTGCAGATTTTTTTTTAAGAGATCAGTAGTAATGTTTTGCATTTATGTGCTGCAGAGTCTTTTCAGTTGCTTTTGGGAGGGTTTAGAGTCATAGAACAATTAAAGTAGGAAGAGTCCTCTGTGGGTTTTCCATCCCATCCTCTGCTCAGTGCTGAGAGAGTTAATTTCAAAGCCAGGTGGCATTACTCAGGTTGTCCAGTTGAGTTTTGAGTTCCTTAAGGGTGGAGGGACATTCTGCAGCCCCTTTGCATTGAATGAACTTGTAAAATATGACCTCTAAACATTTTTTAATAAGTTAGAGTAGTATTTTTATACAAGAAGAAATATTCCAGGGCATATTAAAATATAAAAAGAATTTTTCTTCTAGGTTTCTGAATGCAGTGTGTTTGAAATGCATCTGTTAGGAAGCTCTTGCCTAATACCTTTCTTTTTAGGGGTGTCAGTAATGCAAACTCCTTTTGCTGTCTGTCATAGTTTTGTTCAGTGTGAGTATGGTTGTACCAGTGACTGCTTCTGATCGATTTATTTTTTCAAATAATAAAATGATGACCTATGGCAAGGAATAGTGTTGCTCCAGAAAACATTTCAATTTGGTTTTCAGATTCATGTAGCTTAAAGGAATAGACTTAACTACTTTAATAGCAGAAGTTTTCATTCTATGGTACTGACATTCTTGTTTAATACCAGAGAATATCAGAGCTCCCGTGGTGAAGGTGCTTTTTTTCAGTTAAAAAGTTCAGCAAAAAGAAAAGACAGGACAATAACAAAAAAAACCCCAAACAAACAAAAAAACCCCAAACAAAACAAAAAAAACCCCACCCCAAATTGCAGAATTAATAAAATGAGTAAAATGTATTAAAAAAAATTCTCAGTGGATAGAAGTCAGTGGAGATAAGAATTACAGAGTTGTAACTGAGTTTTGTCCCAGATAACACTGGCAGGGAAAGAAAGGTCATTACTCTCTAACTGTGATACTGTGGGGGTTTTAAGGCAGTGGAAGGAAGAATGAGTGATGCCTGTAGAGGAGTTTTTGGAAAGGAACAACAAGCACAAACATGCTTTCCTGATGCAGAAGAACTAGAGTTTATTATACCATGTCTGAAGGATTTTTCCTATACTTTCTTAGTTTCCTAATTCATTTAGCTATTGTTGGCAGCCATTTCAGTAGAGTTCCATGAATTCCAAGTTCTGTAGAAACCTGAACCTTTCTCTTTGTTTGGAGAACAAATAAAAAAAGACTCAGAGAAATGGGCCTGGCTAGACATGCTTAGATCCCCTTAGATCCCAGGCATGCTGCTATTCACAGGGGTATTGGTTCATTTGAGATATATGTAATTTAAGTCTCCATTGCTGTTCTCTTTCCTTATTTATCCTTTTGGCAATAAATTTTGTTCTTGCCAGAAATGTGCTAAGTAATGAGATGACACATGATGGTCATTTCCAGGGGATTAAAGTTCATGTTTTCAGAGAATTCTGGAGTTTATAATCACAGTAAAAACATCTTGCTAGTAATCACTGAACAGTGATAAGGTTATAGGCTATTCTGTGTTTAAATTAATTACCATGTCAGACTTCTAATTAGGAGTTGCTGTATCATAGCTGAGGTTTCACAAATTACTAAAATAAATGTCTGTCTTCTTTCTTTTCTTCTTTCTGAGTTTTGGGAATCTCCACAGGTTCAACACCATGTAGAATCAACACCATAAAGTAAAGATTCCAGATGCAAGTCTTGCACTGTTTAAAATGTTTTGGGATTTTTTAAAGTTCTTTAAAATATTGCAAAGGGTTTTTTAAATTCAGTTACTGCTGGTTTAGGTAACAGCATGCTGATTTTATCTTCTGAGGGGATAAAATGCAGAAGACTAAGTTGCATGCTTTGCAAGTAGGCACGTAGCTGCTGTTATTTGTGGCTCCGTGTCCATGCATATGGACACATAAATGCCAATTTTAAGAACTGTCAGTTCAAAGAAAGAGAAAAAGAAGAAGTTAAAAAACACCACCACTTTACACTTTCACATCAACAGAATTATAAATATTGGAGCTGGTGTACATAAAAGATACCTGTGAACATTTCCCCAGAGCTAACATTTCACTCAGGCCAGCAGGAAAATTAAAACAATAAAACACGCTAAACCTCTTAAATTTAGATTATTTTTTTTTCTGTTTGCAGTCTCATTATTTGACACTCTCAGGACTCAACATACTACTTTCATTTAGCCTTTATTTTTTCTGCATTAATATCCCATCCTTCTTGCTCTAGTAGTACCTGTGGCTGGTGATGGAGTACTGCTTGCTGGAGGGAGGAGGGCATTTTGAGCAGAAGCTTCAAGTTCTGGCTAATTTTACAGTGGCTTTTTTGCACCACATGCTGTTACTTGTGGGACTGAAATTTATCCCTGCATGAATGGTGGACTGCATTTCCATTTTACTGTTCCTTTGGTTCCTTGTCAGTAGCTGATGACTAGAATGCCTTCACAGAAATGTTGGTGCAGTGATTTGTGCATGTGATGATGGCCTTGGGTTTTTGGTGCTTGGAGGAGAAAAGAGCTTTAGCCTAGGGGGAAGCTTGGCTGCTGATGAAGGTTGTTACCCAGAGATACATGAGTCTCCAAGCAGTGTCAACAACAGTTCCACGTATTTTTGGCTGTAATTATATTTTTTAGAATATTTAAATTTTTCTGATATGATGCTGTTGGTACATCAGAGGTATTTGAAACGTGGAGAAGAAAGAAGGGGGATATAAACAGAACTGAGAAAAGAAAGGGAATAGAAAACACAGGGTGGAAAACTGCAAAGCAGAAGAGAAAGAAAAAACAAATGTATGAGGAATATGGAACATATAGAAGTATTTATCTCATTTGTTATGTATAGGAAAGGGAAAAATGAAATTAACAGGCAGCAACAAATTCAAAATTTTCAGTTTATTCATGAAAACTAGTTATAGTATGTTGCAGCTAAACAGATTACATGCTGTCTGAGGAGCTTTTTTTTTTGTGCACCTGATTACGCATGTATTTAGGTAGATTTAGTTCTGTAACATATGTCAGGTTAATTTTTCAAGTTCTTATATGCATACTGACCATAAGTTGGTACTGTCTTGTATCTTTCTATGATAGTTTGCACTTGAAAAAAAAATCTTTAAAATTAGAAAACTTCTTTAAAAAAAAAAATCCACACTTTTTTTAGTCTGGGCAGCCCACTGTGTTTTTAATTGAGCATGAAATGAAAAGAGATTTGTTTACGCACTTAGTTGGTGTTATCTGACCTGTCAATAGTGGCAGAACTGCATTGGGGAGAAGTTTGAGGCTAATGTGTTGCTCTTCTTTTCTCTTTGACATCCTTCAGAAGCCATAGTATTTATAACTTAAAAACTAAAGCAAGCAAACCACACATGGTGAGTTAAAAAGAATATAACCAGGATGCTTTATCCTTTTCTCAGGCTGGCTGACTGCACAAAGCAAACAACTAATCTTTCAAAGTAGTCCAGTAGATCTGTGTATGTCATTGTCATGACAGAAGTTATTATATATATTTATATATGAATTATGTACTGCTGCACTTAAGGTAATAAATTCTTATACCTGTTTTGATGAATTTCAATGTGTATGCACATTACTAAAATAAACTGAGTTTTCTCCAGCTGTGAAAGGTCTGTATATATGTATGTTTGAGTTCTTTCGGCAGATGTGGGAAAATGCTTCAGTCTTGCATACTGTCACTTCATCAGTGAAAAATATTTCTATGGTATATATAAGTTTAGTGATTAAAACTTAGTGATTTTAGGTGTTATCCAGATGATGTTCCAATTTAATTTACTTATTTGGTATTTCTTGGGGTTTTTTGCATTTGCGCAAATGTGTGATTGGACGGGTGGTCTTGCATTGGTGTTGCCTATAGCCTCTTATGGGTACATTTATATGAAATGAATTATTTAAAATTCTGTCTTTTGCAGAAAATGCCCTATATATTATGATTAAATTATCTTTTGACTTTAAATATTTATTAAGTACATAGTGGAATTCCAGTGGTTAATTGGTTTTGCTGCAAATGCGTAACATAATGTAGTTTAAGGCTAGGTGGAACTATTAGATCGTGATCTCCTCTGATCTCTGGGGCACAGATCAAGAATTATTGCTGAATGAAGAACAAATAGCGCTGCACTACAAGCATCAGGAGAGGAATGCTCTCTGAGTTAGAGTGTGTGAAATCAGGTGGCACTAATTCCCTTTTGAATAGACACTGGCAATGTGGCTAACGATTTGAAAAATGCAGCATTATCTTGCTTTTAGGATTTGCGTGTGAATAAATTTATGTGATCTGGGTTGAGGTGTGAATGTGCATTGTACTGGCAGTTCTGTACCAGCTGTGCAGAGGGGGCTCTGGAAAAGCTGTGTGTGTGAAATAGCAGCATGAGCCACCAGTGCTGGCAAAGCAGAGCAGGCAGCCCAGCTGGGAGGTATTCCACCTGCAAAGGAAAAGTATCTACTCAGTCTTTATCGTGCCTTATGCTATAAATTCCTTCTCCTGGGACTTTTTTTCTCTGTGTGCATATCTTATGTCATATTTTAAATGCAATTCAAGTTCTGACTTCATTATGCTGTGTGTTTATTACACTTCATTTCACTTTTATTGTCTACTGCAGGAGATTCAAGAAAATCTTTTGAGTTGGTCAAAAGATGATGATTATTTTAAAAGATTTCCCCTTCCTCCTCAGCATCTGTTACAGGGTGGCTTGCAGTAGCTGTTCCTGATGCTGGCATCTTACAAACTTAAAGAAACAACAATAAAAACCCAAGAGACAGTGTAGAAGACGTACACTCAGAGACAAGAATTTGTTGCTGTTGTGCGAATTACATTGCCACAGCTGTTCGAAGTTAGATGAGCATGCATAAATGTGACAGCTATTGTGACTGTTTAATTTTTTTCTACTTTTTTTAATGTTTAACCTTCAGTGATTCTTTTCCTCTCATTGTGGTATTACACAGTCCGGTTCTCAGCTCCTGAATTCAAGTGCTTTTGCTTAGAGCTGTAATAGGCACTCTTGTGCTGATGTATTCTCACTTTGCACCAAGGTGTTTCAGAAGAATGAATTAGTGAGTAAAACAGAAGCAAGGCAGTGTTCTTTATTTACTTTTTCAGAGTATCTCAAAGCAAGCATATTAACCATACCACATTATCTAGCTCCCTTTGAAGCTTGTGACTCAGTTGTTAACAGAGACCAGACTTTTTGCCCCTGTTTTGTGGCATAATACAGAATCACAGAACATGTTGAGTTGGAGTGGGCCCACAAACATCAGGTCCAATTCATACTGCTTTGAGTGTGTGTGTATTTTTTAATAGAGTCAGTAACACTCACCCCCTTTTTTATTTTGAGTTCTCAGATTATTTGAAAATTTATGTTAATTAGATTTCCCATAATTTCCTCTCATGCAGTTGCTGCTTCATGGACATAGTGCTTGTTGTGTGTGTCACTCCTGGTAAAGAAAGCTTCTAAAATTGGAATATTTCTTCATTGTTTTCTTTTAAAGTTATGCTGGATGCAGTAGGAAAACCAGATGCTCTCTCAGGGTGATGTGGGTGAAATAGAATCCCTTTAGGGATTACTGTAAATGCTGGTTTCTAATGTTACAGCTTTTAATTATATTGATTTAGCTAATATTTGCAACTGAACTTCTGCTTCCTGAGCATTTCTTAGATGTTGACAATAATCTAAGATGAGAAGGATGGTGTCTTGGTGCTTTTCTAATTTTCAGATGTTTTGGTCATATTGTTATAGTTTAGTCAAAAATCTATCTACATGAGCAAAATGTTTATAACTTAATAGTAAAACCTTTGAATAAGCAAAACTTCATAACTACTTGTCAGTGTGTTCATTGTGAGCTCTTAATTCATTCTAATAATAAGATTATTAAGGTTAATTTGTAAATATTTCCACTTTTTAATAAATACATCAATGAATGTTCTTATTTAAAGCTAGAGATATTTTAATATTTTTAATATTGTTGCAAGGGTACATATATAAAAATACATATTAGGTAAAAAGTGCAAATATGTCACATGATTTCAGGTTAAAAAATACTTAGCATGTGTGCCAAGCTGAAAAGACAGGTGCTTATTCTCTCCACACTCATCATCTATAGCGATCTTTCAGCAGATCCCAGAGCACATGACAAAGGAAGATAAGTTTCCTCATTTTATGGAGGAAATGTGGATCATCTGCCTTATTGATTAATGCAGCACTTTTTTTTTGTTGTTTTCAATATGTCATAACAACTATGAATGCTTCAAAAGCTCTTGAAGGCTGTCAGTCATGGTGAAACACAATTTTATTGTCTTCTGCAAGCATTCTGGTAAAATGCTTCTTTATGTGATTGGATATGGCCCTTCTATAGAATTTTTTCTTCTCCTTAACCAATGCAGAGATTACATGGACTGAAGGAAAGAGAAGTTCAGGTATTTGAGCTGGATAAATCTCCACAGATGTAGAACTTGGTTTCTAAATTAATTTAAGGCAACATAAATTTGAATATGCACATATCTCTATCTCTCTAAAATATTAAACACAGGCATTTACAGTAGTTTTATCTTTTACACTTGTGTCCATTCATCAAGCATATTCTGTTTAGGGGAAGCTTATGCAATGTAAACTTCCTGAAAGCAAATTTCATTTGAGATTTGTGGAAGTTTTAAAAGTCCACTCAAATATTACACTGTATAGATTAGAATGCTTATCTGGTATGTGTAGATTGGACTGATCTTGACAGACAGCAGAAAAAATTTTTTGTTTTAATTAAACAAGACTGATATCAGTTATGATGATTCTTGTGCAAATAATCTTCTGCTTAAGTATATTTTTACCAGTCTCATTTAAACTATCATGTTTCAATATCACTGTCTTGTAATGCAACTGTGACATACTAATTTGCCACTAATTTTTTATTAACATAATTACAGGAAATACTAATAAAATCACTTAAGCTGATATTAATTTGCTATGGCTTTGGTATTCTGTTTTGGAGTAAGGAATGTTGTGCTCTCTTTCTGATACACAATCTTGCTGAGAGTGTGTTTTCTATTTTTCAAAAACAGTGTACAGACAAACCCAGCCACTTCTTTAGAAATAAGTTCTGGAAAAGTTTGTGAAACTTCTCACAGCTGGTCTTAATTATAATTGGGTAATATGTGGAGACTTCTGTGCTAGACTTGCGGAGTGTTTTTGCACAGTTTTATTCCGATCTGCTTCAGAATAAAATCTTTGTTATTTTTACTGCTTGTCAGTTTCAGCCAGGAAAAAGCAGTAACAAACCTCTGCGTTCTCTGTTCATTTATTTTTCTACGGGAAAGTCTTGTAAATTCTTCCTGTTAGGAGTACTTCCATTGAGTTAAAGATGGACAGAGATAGGAGTTTCCTAAAACTACCCCAAGTTGGGAATACCTGCAGTGCAGTTAACCTAGATAAAGCATGATGATGTGCAGTGAAACTGGTTATGAAACAGTTTTGACGCAACTGGTTTGGGGTTTGTTTTTCTTTCCTGAACACTGGGCACACAGCCCATGAGTTGTTGCTGCACTTTCTAAAGACAATGTCATAAATGTTCTAAAAGCTAGAAAATATATGGCCTTTTTACTGTATGGACTTTTACTTCATTTTATGTGAAGTTTTCATAACAAATGAAGATTTCTATTTTTTTTTTAGTGTGTGGCAGCGTTAATGGAGTAGCAGCTTAATTATTGATCATTTACCAGGGTGGTACGCTGGCTAGATTTCACCCATGTAAATCTGCTGCTGCCTTAGCAACAGCTACAGTGTATCATTTACTGCTTAGGCTGTTTGTGGACTGTACAATATTATAATTATAGAAAGAAACATACAGATGTTGAATATGAGTTGTCTTTTTGAATTTTTGAGGAGGGATACATGTTATGGGTGTATGTGCATCTAGCTCCCAAGTTTCTTGTCCCCCAGTGCTGTCTGTAAGGTAAAGGAGCAATTGATTGTTCAGGGATACTATACTACAACACAGAAGAAAGGAGCACAGGAGCAGATAGAAAGCAAGAAGGCTGTTGCATTAAATGTGAGAAGCAGAACAGTACTTGAGAATCAAAGGAGCATCATGGCCAGTCCTGTGGAAGCGGAGAAGTAGATGCATTTGGCCCAGGACAAGCCTACAACCAGATAAGGGACGAGGTCAACAATGCAGAGAACAAATCATTGACCAGAGCAGCACTACTAGAACAATTTCTAAAAAAAGTGCATCTAGATCAGATTCTGATTAGCTTTATCTCCTATTTATCCTCTATTTGGCAGTAACAGTAAAATTTCAAGTATGTCAAGAAGGATGATATTAAATGACTGATTCTTTATATTTGTATGCAAAGACACGTTTTGCTTTTGTGCTCTGTACTTTATTACTGTGTGTGAAATCTTCTATTACCCCGTGCAGTGTTTTTAATGATGCTGAATACTTACGATACAGTACAGAAAAAATGCACAGAACTTTGCAAAGCCACCTGAGGAAGATCATTGAAGATTATTCACTCTCCAGCACTACCTTTCTTTTTCATCTCCATTTGAATGAAGGAGTTTGCTGTTAACATTGATTGTACTTATTATGCAGTTACTTTACCACTTTTTTTTTTTCCAAAAGATTTTGCTAACAAGCAAGCTCTTCAGCAGATCAGCGTTTCTGGGGAAGAGTAACAAGAAACTTGAAATATACTGAATGTATTGAAGAAGTCTCAAGATATTTACTTATGTGTCTATTCACCTAAGTCCTTACTTGAGCTTCTTTATGGGGGTAAAATAACATATTACTAGTGATACTTTTTTCCCTTCAAAAGATAGTAATTTAGTGCACTATTGTACTGAAATGTACATTGTATAGGGAAGCATGGGTTAGAACAGAGCCATGAGCTAGAAAGGAAAAAGAATGATGTTTTTAATGCCAAATTGGTTTTAGATGTTTCTAAAGAGTTGATTTAAAAGAAAAGCAGCAACTATTAAGGTACTCCTTTTAGTGTGCTGCTCCAGCCCTAATGCATTCAGCAGAGCTTTAGGACTGCGTTAAGCACAAGCAAGACATCTGTAGAGACTTGACATGGCAGAAAAGCATACTAGTAATATAAAGGCTGTACTGTGCCCATTTCCTTAAGCAGTACAGAGCAGAAAAGGGAATTTATTATTTAAATGTTTATGAAAAGAACAAGAAGTTTTAATGTGTGAATGAGCAGAAAAAAGAAGAAAGCCTAATTGAATGGTGCAGAAAGCTGCAGCTTTCAAAGCTAGTGGTGGCTTTTTCTTGCTGCTCAAATTAGGCTAGGAAGAAGGCTTTATTTTCCATTAAATAGCATAATTAGCCTTACAGTAACTGTCTGAGTGTCTTCAAGTCTCCTGTTTGTTTTCATGACCTCCTTGTTTACTTGCAGGAAGTATTATTAAAGTTAATAAGGGGCTTTGCTCACTAAGATGTGTGTGGGAAACCCACTAGAAAGTGGGGTATGATAAGTGATGCATGGTATGAGAAATAATTTGGGAGTTTTCTTTTTGACTTTTAGTGTAAGCATTGAAGTTTAAGTTTTTGATTTTTGGATTTAGCTTTTCCAGTGATTTGTTGTCCCATGTTAATTAGATGTATGATTCACCCTCCTTTTGCTTTGTCATAAAACTCCTCTGACAGGGTACAACTGTTAGTAACTGTATAGATTATTTTGGATGTATCTGTTGTACTGTATGTAAATGATGCATCTGCTGTACTGTATATTAAGTCTGAATCCATTAAGTTTAACGAGAGACCTGGATTTAGCCTTTGGTCTCTAATGCCTGATGAATTGCCCACAGCCTTCCTTTTAAATTTATGAATTTCTTTTGTCTGTTTAAATATACTCCTCAATTTAATATTAGCCCTTGTTTTGTCTCCAAACAAGAATGCAGTCCAAATAAACTCCTGGGAAAGGTTGTCTGCTTTTTGGGGATAATTTTTTACCCCTAATTTAAAAAGAAATATTAATTGGATTAACACACTTTCTCCTCATGGAAGGTCGGTGTTTATTTTCATTCAGTCATTATTCTCTATATGTAATGGTTCATCTTTGTTCATAAAGAAGAAGAATTAGACAGTGACTGTGTGGGTGAGAACACTGTACCTCCCTAAGTAACAGTGTTGGTCTCTGAAAAATTTTGAAGTACTTTGATTCCTGAATTAAACCTGACCAAAGGCTTGAAATTTTCTTTTTAAAGCATTCCAGAGTGTATCTAAGAAGCTTTCTTCGATAGTCTAGTGTTTGATTAATGTGCATATTACTAACCCCCAAGAAAGCTTATGTAAATCTGTGTATGTTCTAAAACTAGAGTAGTTGTACTCTGTAACAGATCAATTTTGTTTCTTTTAATTGAAGAAGAACGCAATGATTGGCAGACTGAATGGACGAACAACTATTCTGGTTTACCTGAAAATCCTGACTTGAAAAAAAAAATCTCTAACTCATTGCATTATTAAAGTTACCTCTGCAAAATCTCTAGTGTGTGTTATAGAAAATAGAGTTGTTTGCCATCCAACTTCACAGCACTTATTAAGCTTTTTCCATTCTGTAAAGGCAATAGCTCTGAAATACAGAAGAGATTGCATTAAATCCTTGGCTGGCAATTTTGTGTGGGATTGAGTATTGAAATGCAGCAAAGCAAATAATGAAGGCATATGTTTACCTATAATTCTTTTTACCTTGGGAAAAGGATTAAATAGGAACAGTTTGGTTGTTGTCAAATTCTTAACAGTTGCTTTCAAGCATGAAACAGTCCCCCGGCTCTCGGAGGATTTACTTAGCAGTTTGAATAGAGAGGTCTTTACTGCTAATGGAACTGAGATGGCAGGCTTAAGCAATGGGGTGCTTTGTAGCCTCTTCTGCCACTTGAGAAGATGTAACATCAAATAGCTGAAATCGTCTTGGTCTCCATTGGTGTTTGGGAAGTTGCACGAGGACTGATGAATAAATAATTCAGAGTTGTATGAACGTCTTGATGCCAGAGCGTTGCAAGTATCTAAAAGCTTGATTCACAGAAGGTTTAGTACCAGGAGATGTTCTGTAGTTTCTGTGTGAGCTTTGCCCCAGGGAACATTTACTGAAGTTTCCAAAAAAAAAAAAGAGAGGAAAAAAAAAGAAACAAAATCTATTGGGATTGTTTGAGGTTTGTAAAGAAGTATTTAAGATTCTAAAATAGTCTTCGTAAAAAGGGATATGTTGTATTTGGGAGGATGGCTTGCAATTATTGGAACTATTTTGTAGTTGAGGTTTCTTATCAGTTGAGATGTTTGCTGTAAAACTCCTTTGCTGTATGATGATTTTTTGATAAAAATATCTGTGATTCTGAATACACCCCCATCCCACCTATAAATCGGATTTTCAGTTTTGTTTTGACCTCAGGGTGTTTTGGTTGTTTGTTGCTTGTTTGTTTGTTTGAAGTTACTATATGGAGTAGATCCTTTCTTTGAAAGGAGAATATCCTAAGATTTCCTTTCCTTTCTGCCAAGTGGAACAACATTATTTAGGATTCCAATTTTAAGAAGTATAAAAGCTTTCCCTCCAATATTCCCATCTCCTCTTTAAATTTCTTATTAAACCTGATAATGAGATAGCAGGTATTTAGAAGCTTTACTACAGGGATCAAATTGTAATGAGAGAAACTATTCTGGTTGAATTCGCACAAACTTGGGATAATTTTCTGTGCTTTAAAAAGGTTCTTGCCTATTCAGTTCATCTAATTTCTTCACATGCTAATTGCTGTGTTGGTATAGAACTCTTAAATTTCAGCTTCTTTAATTTTTCCTCTGAAAGCTATAAAGTCTGTGCTGTGACTCATCTGTAAGAAGGTCCAATAACAATTCAATTAATTTATAGATTTGTGAATTTTAATTTCCTCTGTTGCCTACACATGCTTTCCCGTTACATTTCACACTATTTTTTGTACCTGTATGGGGGAAGGTGTGGTGGAAAGGTATTGTCTGATGGCTAGAGAATACAAATCCTGGGGTATGGATTTTAGTGTTAAATTACTGTCACTTAGATAATTTAAATGAATACCAATACCTATTTCTAATTTGAGTTTGTTTACACTTTGAAGTTCTGCTCTGTTGTATTTCATTACACGTTTTTTTTGCTAGATGAAGAAATTGCCTATTATCAGAAGTCTTGCTGTTTAAATTCTTTAGAAAATGAGTAAATTGCCTCTGAAACCTTCTAAAATAAATAGCTATTTGGACTTCATAGTTCTTGTATAAAATGGCAGATTTTACAGGGCTTCATTAATGCTTGTGTTCCTTCTAACAATTTTTTGGTTTATTCTGCCAGAATTGTGTGTTGTACACTGAAGTTTGGTAAGTTATCTAGCAAAACTGAAAAGTGATACTGTATTCTATTGATGAGTATTTTGATTGTAGTATCAGCATTAGAAGGTTTTTGACCTTGGCTTCATGTTTTTAACCTTTTAGGTTATCATTTCCCTCCCCCTCATCCCTTAAAAGTTAGCATTCCAAGACTTAAGAAGCTGAAGTTTGTGTCTGACAAAAAGGCTCAACTATTATGACTACAGGTGGTAACATCCTGAAAGCCTGTATTTGTACTTGTATTTGCCACTGGTCCCCTCAGATAATTTATAAATATTCTCTCACCTAATATATTGCTTTTAGTCTCCAGTGGAGCCAGAACCCCTCTGATTAGATTCCCTTGCAGTAGAAGGAACAGCCACTCCCATCTGGTCTTGCCTTGCTGTTTTCTGCAAAAATTAGTCTATGGAATTTTCTAACAAATGAGAAGTATCATGAAGTCTGCTGCCAGGATAAGAAGATACTGCTGTGCTGTGCTGAGCAGAACTTGCTTCCAAGCAGGCTGAAACCAAAGCAGAATGTAGAAGTTGAAAACATTTTGCTTGTTTCTAAGAATGAGCCATATTAACAAGGGGCACCCCAAAGAAAAGCATAAATCTTCCTCAAAAGGCTTTCAGGTAATGTCTGAAATGTCCATCTGGACATGTGCTCTCTGCTGTAAGCGTTCTGTCAAAATGGTAAGTGAATTCACAGTTCCCATGGGAGAATGGGAAAATGATGTCCATCTCCAACTGCCTTTGAAAGCAGTGTGGTGTCTTTTAGTCACTCACCTGATTCTTATTTTTTCCTTTTTTTTTTTTTTTTTTTACCAGGCAGGGCTACCTTTGGTGGGCAGTCCATTTAGTGACCTCTTGCTGTGGAAGTAAGGGCACTTTTGTTCAAGTCAGCAGACCTCGGCCTGAGACAGTGTTACATTTGCTTGACTTTTAAAAATGAGCATCTCTCCAGGGACTTAGTTAGCTAAACTCTGAAATGTTCTTGGGAACCTAAAGGCTGGTCACCTCCTGTTATCCAGGAAGTAGTGTACTTACAATTCTGTTCATGTGTTCTGGGCATAGCCAGCTTTTACAAGCTTCTCTTCCCATTTAAAGGAAAGTTGGTGCTATTTTCCAGGTCAAGCACTCTTTGCTCAGCTGTGAAGTGAGGCACAAGACTTCTGAAAGTCAGGAATATGAAATGGGACAGGTTCATTCTCCTTGAATCTTTTGGGAACCCATGCAGTAAGGCATTTTGTAGCTATTTGCTAGTATTGCTGCAAAGTGTTTGGGATGAATTCCTTGTGGATAAGAGGTGGGTGAATTGTAAAGTCAACCAGAAAGTAGACTATTTGCTCAGGTGGCTGATTGTGACCTCTGAGCTCATAGGCAAGATACAATTCCAGCAGTTTAGTTGCACAGACTTTCAGAGGGATGAGCAATCAAATATTATTGGCACTGATGAAATCACTGGATTAACATTGAGAAGATGTTGGCAAAAAGATGTTTTAGCTGCCGTGAGAGTGCATGCATGGCAGAGGATTTATTTTCTTAAAGAAATGCAAACTTCTGAAATAAAAATCTTACAAGAACAGCACTCTGTCTGCATATTAGATTGGGCAATTTAGGGATCTGATCAATGCAAGCCCCTGATGTTCAGTATCTCCCTCTCCGCTGTGTAGTTGTAAAAGAAGAAAGGGGAAATCTGAAGTCCTGTGGTGAAATTCCAGCTGTATGTACAGATGTCATTGTGATGTGGGCTGGTTTTACACAAACACCTATCATATCAAATGACAGTGTTGAAAGGAACTCAGTTAATTCAAATACAATAGCTATTTTGATAAATTAGGTATATTATACAGTGTTAAATAATTTACAAAAGAGTATTAATTAAAAAAACTTAATTGCTCTTTATTCTGGAAATGTAAAATGCTAGTACTGCAGGTTAGTGTGCATGCTCTTGCAAATATTGGGCTCCATGAGACTCTCTGTTTTGCTAAAATACAATAATAGAATTCCCATATCTACCAGTATTGGACAATTTCTGTGAAAACTTTGTTGAGGTGGTTTTAAGGCAGACTGAGTCAGTGTGGTGGAGCTTTTTTCATAAAAAAACTTCACTTAGTGGCTCTCTCACACACAAATCTTCCAGAAGTCTTATGCATTATGATTGTGTAACAGGAAATTTTGAGCTCAGGGTCAACCCACGCTGAGAGAACCCAGCTTGATGAGTTCATAGCTCTCCTTTCGTTGCTTTTGTCAGTTTATAGTCTTATTAGTGCTGGATACAAGGAATAAATGTTCGTGTTTGAGAGAACCCAGCCTTCCTTGTGTTGCTCTATTGTTTCTGCTAATATTTTGCATGCATTTATCAGTTACTTTGTTTAAAGACTTTAAGAGAAGAACGCTTCAAGTATGTTTTTCATTTGTGATTTCTACCCATTGGTGTTAGTTGGCTTTCTGGCTATCTGTGCCCAGCATTTTAATATTACTGTAATAAATTTTTATCTTAAAATTAGGATCATATTCCCACACCCCCAAGTAATATTATAAAATAAAAGGTCCGCTGTGGTGCTACTGAAGTAATGTAATGGATAATAACAGTGTTTAGAAACTTGGAAGTGAGTGCTGCTTTCTCATACCCATAATCAAATAGCCATTACTACAAAATTTTTGCTAAAAAACCAGTGAATTTCTGTACCTCTTTGCCTTTGAAACTGCTGATGATTTGATAAAAATGTATATTACTCTGTTTTGGCAAAGCAGAAATTTGTGTATGTATAACAACACATACTTAGTGGTGGGTTTCTGTACAGCAAAGTGGCTTATGCAATGTTGGAAGCTGCTAGAGTTCATAAAAAATTCCAGAGGTTACTAATTATAGTTCTGGCAGCTAAATACTTTTAACCTCAAGGGTTGCCCCTTCTTATAGCTTTTAGTTGTTCTGTGTTTTGTTGCGTAATAGTATCCACACATCTCGTTTCTGCATCCTGATTTAGGGCTTTACTGAATTTTTAGTAGTCTTTATCCTTTCATGGAGATCTTGTGGAAATTTTTTTTTTTTATTAAGAAAATCAGCACAGTTTGCTGTTGTGAAAAGTTGATTTTACTAGGCAAGAACTTTCCCTGTGTTCCAGGCCTGAGAATAATTTGATACCAAAAAGAATTGTTGAACAAAACCAGAAAGGGTAAAAGATTATTAATTGCCTGTTATAACACCAGTTTCCTTCTTTTGTTTCTCTTTCCTTTTAAAGGAAGCTAATCTGATTTGGGGGTTATGGAAATTTTTACGTGCTGTGTCAATTACAATACCAGAAGGGGATTGGGGTGGGAGTTTGTGGATGGGTTGGTCTGTCTGCCTTCATAGTCTAGGCTGTAGCAACTTCCACATTAAGTCCTCCTTGAACCCCAGCATTTAATGTCCAGGCAGTGCACGTTCGTTTCTTTTGCCCCACAGTTCTATAAAGAACCCACAATTGTTTAATTGTCTGGGTTTTGTTTGGGTTGGTGTGTTTGTTTTTAAACACTTCTGTTGTTGATATTTTCTGTCCTTCCTTCCTGGCATAGAGGTCATTGTTCTCCATACTAATTCTTTTCTTCTAAGTATGCATTTTTCTACGTGTTTGTCAAAGTGATCATATACTAGGGTCTGACTTAGTGAGTGTTGCTGAGGTTGCTGTGTAATGCTCTTTATTACTTAGTTTCTTCCTCAGTCTTCCATCATCTTCAAACTCAGTTTGGGGATGGTGTAGCTTTCTCAAAGGTTGTTCACAGTGTCCTATTGAATATTTTTCCTAAGACCTCCCACTGCACACTTAGTGTTTTGTGTTTTTTTCCAGGTAGTTACTGTATGTCTTTGAATATATTTTAGTTATATTAACAAATTTAATTTTTGAATTAATTATTCTGATTTTTCTGATACATTATTGTAAATTCCTCCTGAAAAAAAATACATCAAAACTTACATTTTGATAAATTTGCTTTCAAGCACATGCTTCAGTTTTTTAATGTAATATCCATAAAGTGGTGTTAATTTATGGTAGTTTGATATAGTTGAACTTTGTAGCAGATGTTCTCTCACTGGGGATTGTTTCAGGATCCAGGGAGAGTTCAATAGATTTCTTCTTGTTGTCTTTTTTTTTTTTTCTTTTTTTTTTTCTTTTTTGTCATTCCAGCTTTATCTACTGATTACAGCTTTATTTCCTGAAATTTGTTGGTATTTTAGGACTTCAGTTCTTGCATGGTTATTTCCTGAATACTATGCATGAACTTCAGAAATTGCTGAAGACATCTGTCTTGGAAAATCTAAACTATGTGATCTTAGTAGACCTGCTTGTTACACGTTAATCATTGTTTAACATCCTCATTTACTGAGAAAATAATATATTTTTTTAATTGTATGATAAGAATACCATCTCTGTCTTTTGACCCAGGTAACATCTGCAGCCTTGGATGCTTTTCTTAGCATTTTGAATATATGGAGGCTAAAGCAAGTAAAGCTACATCTTTGTTTAAAAAACTGTGTAACTTGATAGAATTTTCTGGGTTTGAATTTCTCAGCCCTAGTATATGATCCAAAGCAGACAGTAGCTTCACCAGGTTCATCAGGCTGTGCTTATTCCTTAGTATTACAGCTGGGCAGTTTTAGCCAACTTCCTCTGGAATTTGACCAAGGAAATGCATTGGAAGCAAATGAAGGTGCATGGGATTACACACTGTGTGATTAACACTGATATAACTGCAGTAAAAACTGGCTGGTAATCTTCCACCCTACCATCAGAAAGTGTGCTATCTGAACACAAAGGTCAGGAAATCCCAAGCATAATCAAGAATGTATTATTTTGGCTGTACACACTTTTTATCTAAGCCTTGAGTCAGAAACAAAAGCTTTAGCTTTGCCAGATCTGCAGCATATTGTCCCAAGTGCTGCAGTTAATGTGACTGCTCTCTGCTTCTTGCTCTGTCAGCCCCTCACTGCAGCCTCCTTTTCCACATTTAACAGCTGTAAAAAACTCAGAGGAAGAGGTAATTAGTTCCTGCTAGTTGTGTGAAAATTTGTGGCGGAGTAAAGGAGCAAGGTTTGAGTTGGTGTGTGCCCAGGGAGCAGTTGCTGCCGTGCTCGGCTGTATCCTGGCTGGCTGCTTGCCCACCTGGAACCATCACGGCGGGGTTCTCTGTCTCACGTAGTGGGAAACAGCACCAGTAATGGGGGAAACATGAGGACCCTGCTTTGTGGAATTTGTGATGAGATGTGACAATTTGTGGCAGGAAATCCTGAGCTATTTCCTAGAGCTCGTATTTGTTCCATTGGGAAAGAAGCCAAAGTGCTGATTTTTCTTCCTTTAACTTTGATGAAACTTAGATATACAAGTTAAAATTCACTTTCAGGTGGTGTGAAGTGGAGAGGGCTTGTGAGAAAGATATTTTGTTTCTTCATTGCTGTATTTTCTTTCAAGGCTGTTTTTGGTGTATTTAACATTCTGCTGTGTCCTCAGGAACAGTTCTTAAGCTTCTGAATGTTAGTGTTACTGAATTAATTATTACCTTTTTTTTGGATTTGATGAAGATTATATTTTGCAGCATTTAAGGTCAATTTGCCTGAGGTTGTAAGTTGAAGAATATGATTAGCTGGTTGGTGCGCCACAGCTTTTGTGGTCTTGGCTTAAAAACACATAGGAGATGTGCATGACAAGGCTTGGATTGTGTAATTCCATGGTAGTTAAAAAACCTACCCAAGTAGACTGGTAGAGGGTAAAAGAAGAATAAGTATGAAGGCTGGTTGCATTGCTGTCAAATTGCGTTTCTTTCTAAGAGTGCTACATTTAGTGAGGTTGTTTCTCTCCTCACTCTGAATGATGAGAAAGCTGAAAACTCTGAGGTTTGTACTTTTTTGTTATGAACAGAATTAATTTGTAATTAGACAGGAGTGGCAAAGGTCAGCTAGACTTATTTCCAGAATGCTGCTGTTGTTCAGAAGTTAAGATAGGCAAGATAAGATAGTTGAAATAAAATATTATGCCAGAATATCTACCTGACTAGCAGCTGAATTATGCTATTAACCAAGTGTACGAAACAAAAATATTGTATTGGCAGCGGTTTCCAGGAAAGCTACAGGCCTTCCTGATCTGCTTGTTCCTTACCAGCCGTCCTGGCCTTGAAAAATTGCGAGAGAACTGGAACATTTTGCGTCCTTTTGTGAAGGTCAGTGTTGTGTAGTTTTGCAGAATCAACCAATTTCAGAGTTAGGCATCCCCTGCTGAAAAGCCCTGCCAGATTATAATGCAACAAGGAAAGTGTTTTCCTAAGTAGCTGACTCAAAATTAATTTTGGTGCTGCTAATCCCCACACCTCCATCCCTCTCCCCCTAACAAATAACTCAGTGAGCCCTTGGCAATCAGCTGCCGCAGAGGAAGAATCAGAGGCGATCTGAGTCAATGGATGTGTCACTCTGTGGTCTGTATAACACTGTGATTTTTACAAGAGCTGCTGTGTAACATGGAGAGGAGGCATGAGAATAGAGCATGTGAATGAGGGTCTGGCTGTCAGAGCATCACTCTCAAAGGTGACAAAGAACAAGGGAACGAGGTCAATAGGTATTGAATGTAATGACCTTGGTAAGAATGCCAGTTGTGAAAACCTTGTTTCACGTGTGCTGCTGTTATAAATGCACTTCTGTTGTTGCTACAGAAGCAAATGCACTATCTTTAAGAAAAGTGCAAGAAGAAACTAAAAAAGTAATTGAAGGCTGCCTACCAAAGTCAGCTAGAAAAGGAAGGAAAAATCCAGCAAGGAGCCAATAATTAAAGGCACTAATTGGGGGCACTAAGCCCATTCATTAAAAAACCTACGTCAACAAAGCAATCAGCAGATTAAAGTCCATATAATGAAAACATTAGGATTGCAATACTAATATAAAGAACTAAATTAAGTGGAGGAGACACTACTATTGTCTCTGAAGATTCACTCTGTGTATATGTCCCCAAAATTAAATTGAAAGTTTAAATAATTGAATAGCTTTTACTGGCCTAGAGGGATAAAAAAACCCCAAAATGGTTTCATCTATGTGTCTTGTGGTTCAGTTTTGCTGAATAGTACTGGGTTGGTTTTATTCCAGCCACAAACTTTTAAAATCAAAATGTAACCATTCTAGTCAGGAGTAGATATAATACCACAAGTAATTAGTCTGAATATTAGTAGGTGACGTGTTTGCTCTGACAGAGCTGTAGTAAAAGAAGAAGAAATATCTTTTTGGTAGTTCACAGATGGATTTCAAGTACTAAATGTTTTCCAGTAGAAAAAGTATCTCCATCATGGTGTGATCTGAAAGAGAATTATAGCAAATAAGGGATATTTTTTTTTTTTTTTTTTTTTTTTCTTGGAAAAAGCCCCTTGAATATCTGATCTTTGCAAAATGACAAATTTGCTATTTTTCAGATGATAATTTCAGTTAAAATTGCTGCTTTATTAGATGGAAAGATTAGCCAAAATGCAGTGAGACATTAGGAGTGTCCTACTAATTTATCTGTTGAATGGAAAAAAAAGAGGTGGGATGAGTTTTTAAAGCAGTAAAATATATCCCCTTATTTAAGTATTACAAGATTTCTGATTTAAGGCCTTTTTTGTGGTTCAAATGATGTTGCACAGCATCCCTTTTCTAGATTTTTTTTCTTCTCTTTTTTTTCTCCTGAAGATTTTTATAGGACTGTAAGCTTTACTGCCATCTATCAGCTGCTGCCTACTTAGTCATTCCCTGTTGTAATTGTTTATGCTACTATTCCCACAGCAAGAGGCATAGAAAATAATTGCTGCTAAAATTAGTTGAAATGTAGTCTGGGATAGAAGTCCCAGTTCATTGTAAGCATTTATTTAGGTAATTGGGAACAATTGGACATAGGCTAGAAAGTGAATTAGAATATTGCTGAAATTTCTGGGTTTTTTTTTTAAATTGCAGAAACTTACATGGGATGAGGTTATCTGTTGATATCTTTGATATACCTAAAATATCTTCAATAAGTTTCTGTTCCTGGCTTTTCATATCTTGAAGATACGCATCTGTTAAAAGTTCAACATGGTACAAAGATGAAAATCCCATTACTTCCAAGATTCTAAATGTCACAGGTGTGGGAAAGAACATCATAATACAATGAATCCGCTTCCATAGCTTGTAAGCAGCATTTCCAATCTTTCCATTTTGTATTCCAGAGACTAGGCCAGGCACATAATGCATGGTTGAACCTGGGAATGGTTCTGGGTTCTGGCTCACAGGTGACCTGCTGGAATCACATGCTGAGAGCAGTGGTTGATGTCTCTTGAGTTTCTTGGTAACTTGTCTGCATGGGTTGTGTTTCTCCAGTTCCTCGCTGCATTTTGGGTGATTCCAGCCTCACTGGGATGTTCCAGCACCTGCTGGCTCTTGCACTTCCACCACAGGATCTCTGCAGATAGTCAGTAGTCATTCAAGCAAAGGCTTGGTGTGAGATCCCTCTACTGTGGTTGACATAGCTGCAGCCAAAGGGAACTGGAAACCAAAAGCTGTAATGCATATTTAGAAGGAGTGCTGAATTATCTTACTCTCTGAAGGAAATTGCATTTTCCTTGCCCTTAACAAAATGTGTGTGTTCATCCTGATTTCAGCTACTGGGGTAGAAAAGCTGCTGGACTGCTGCAGTTCCTATGACATAATATTGAACTGCAGCATATGCTGAAGTCTAGTGGCTATTTTCTAGATACTCTTTTAATACCAGAGCACCAGGGGAATAATTTCAGGTGATTAAAATAAAGGAGAAAGATCCCTTTAAAATTCAAACTCATTTTTCTGTGTAAATTCAATGTACTAGTTCATTTTTGTGGAGTCTTATCTTCAATAATCTTCCATTTTTCAATAGTCCTTTTCACTTCCTAGCTTGCTTGTGCTTGAAAGTGACAGCCAGAAGTTGTGGGACTCAATTGTTATTCACATCTGGCAAAAGACCACATACTATAATATTGCTGGGAATATTGATATTTTGAAGTTGCTTCTACTGCATTAGCCACCTCTAAGTGTTAAACTTTTCATGAATATCATTATAAGCATACTAGTGTAACTTCAGGATTCTTTTTCATCCTGTTGTAGTGTGTATTCAAAAACATAGAGCAGCAAGTCTTTGGCTCTTTTCTTAGAGAAAAGCATCTTAATATGTTTTTTAATCTTCAGATATAGTCAGATACTGCAGTAGATAATTTTAATGATATTTCATACTGATTTCTAAGATGGATGGCATTTCCTATTTGGCAAACAGTTAAAAAATATGGGAGAATAATGTGTAAGAGCATGTGAATGGTATTTTAGTAGAGATGCGTATGGTAAGAGAAATCAGAATTCCAACACAATTCTTTTGTGTGTTGTGTTATTCACCTTCCTGTTTCTAAACTGTTAAGGAGTTAAGTTAAAAAATATTTTTTTATGTTTCACTTAGAACTATGTTCTCTGAGACACTGACAAGAAGCTCCATTAACTATATAATATCAGTGAAAGGGGGCAGATCTCTATAATGTCACTTTTTCTGGAGTTTTAACACTCAAAACAGATGCTTTTTGAGATAAGGTGGAAATGCTCTCTCAGGATTTCTGTTGCTGAATTAAAGTTCTTAGGAGTGAGTTTTATGGGCAGTAATCTACTAGTGGTGGGGAATAATTTCTACCACTTCTGGTCAAGGTAGCAAACCACAGTCAAGGCACTGATAATGGTTGTGGGATACCCAGGCATTAAATGCTGTAGTATTTGTGGTTATTTCACTGTGGATGTGTGAAAGCAGCCTTGCAGTGAAGTTAAAAATGCAGGTCAGCTCTGTGCCCAGGCTGTGGGAGTCTGGGCTGGTGAGCACAGGCTGCACATGCCCTTGCTTTCTTTGGAAATGCTGCCTCTCGCTGATACTGCATCATTTGACCTGCAGATGTTGGCAGTTCAAGAGTTTTCTGACTTTTGGAAGTCCTGAACTGCATGGGGTGCTGGAAACTTACTGTTACATTAGCTTTTCATTAGTTGAAATCTAGGAGTGGGTGTCTGTATGATGAGGTCATTGCATAAAACCAAGAGGAATTAGTTGATATGTTTATTTAATTAATTGCTGGTTATTTTTCTTAACTTAGAAGCAAGACACATAAATGTTACATTTTCTTTTTTTTTCTGGTCAGCTCTTTACATTTCATATGTATTGCCTTGTCCTCCCAAGATCCTGTCTTGTTGTTGTGCAGGCAAAAGAAAGAAAGTTTTTTAAGCATGTTTTCTCACTGTTGTTGAATAGTAATTTAATTGTCTAAGGGAGGCAGGCCATCTTTTATGTTCACCATGTTGTAAGGGTTTTTTCACTTGTTTCTGTGTTTCTGTTTGTATCATTAGTGATGTTGCAGGTGAATATGCATAACAGTTTTTGGTGACTCACAGAAAATGTCTGGTGTTTTGTCATTTAGCAGAAAGAAAATATATTGTATACTGCCCTGTAATCTGCATGTTTCCCATATTTTCATCATATTTTGTTTATTTTGATAACTTGGTGAGAGCTCAGTACGCTGATCATCAGCAGTTCAGGTGTCTGTGTATTTTGGGACTTAAAAAAATACTTCCACTTCCTTCATAGGTATTCACAATGAAACCACACTGTTCAGTAGAAAAGCTGTGATTTCTGCTGAGTGAAATTGGTTTTTAATTACCAATCTTACATTTTTATGGCCATAAAGGTAAGGCTAATCAGTGCGCTCTTGCAAATGGTCCAGCACTTTTTCATAGGGATCAGGCATAGAGTTTTTTAAAGGTTAAGAGTTTTCTCATTTTCCTTAGCCTCTTCCTGCATTATGCACAGTTTTACAGAAAGTCAGTGTAAAAAACATCTTTTTATCTTACTTTTGTGTCAGTGTTTAGTATCTTTGATTGTTGGGTGTACAGCTGCTAAACCAAAGAACACTTAATAGGGAAAAGACTTTGTTGGGACCAAGTGATAAAGTATAGGTGTCGTGATTTTTTGCAGCAGGACATTCTGTGACTGGTTAATGTATTGCAGAGGAAAGCTAGGAAGCCTTTTTTCTTTCTTCTTCTTTTTAGTTTTTTTAAATTATTTTTTGTTTTCTAATTTTTAATTTTTTTAAAAAAATTTTATTTTTATTATTAATACTTCTATTCGTGTGGTTGCCTCAGTGCCCTAAATACTCCTGTGTCAGCAATTAGCAGGAGCAGTGTTTCATTAATCCATCAAATCTCTGATGCAGCACATTTTAAGGCCAAGAGATAATAGGGAATCATTTGTTTAAACCTCAGGATTAGCTTCTGATGGATCAGGCAGTGTCATTAACAGCAGTGGTGGTAGAACTGTAAACCAAAGCACTTACACAGTATGTGGTTGACACTCTTCAAATCAAGCAAAAGCACTGTTGTCTTGTACTTAGAAGCTGATAAACATCCCATAACTCAGATAAATTCAAGGAATAGCGGTTTTATTTTTGATAGTGTTAATAGTTTCCTGTTGTATGAAGCACTTAATATGTAGCCATAACACATCTGATATCAAATTCTTACTGAAATAAACTTGGTTTTGTTTTTCATAATATTAATCTAGATGCACTTTACTATTATTATTAATGCAAAAGTCCATTGAAAATGTCTGATCCTTATAAAGCACAATAGTTCTGTTAAACCAGAGATGCTTTTGTATTCCTTGTAAGCTTTTAGAATAAGGTGTTACATTTCTGTGCTGAAGCATGAGCCTTTAAAAATGAGAACTCTTCAAAATGCTAACAGTTGATTTATTTTGTTACTTGCACAGTGTATTGAACTTGCAGATTATTGCGCTCTTATATTGTAGAGATAAAAGAGGATTTATAGGCACTTTCTCCTTTTGATTGAGTAGTTCCTTCAGAAGAATACTGTAAGTGCAGTAGTGGCTGAAATTATAAACTTTGCAATCCTGTTTAGGTCCCATGTGGAGACGGGAAGGGTAGAGACATCATATAGGACTGAATGGCAGATAGCAACTTGTCTACAGTATAATCACAATCAGGCAGGAATGAGTTCCAGTTTCCCTGTATCGGCAATATTATTTCAATTTTCAAGAAATATTTTGCTGCACAGAGCTGGGAGAGGTTGTCCACTGTGATCAGATAGTTTCTGCCTGCTTTTTCTAATGCTCAAACTATATCTGGCTACTTCTTGTTGCAGGTTGGCCACTGCTTGTGCTTTCAGGTTCACTGGCCTCTTCAGTATATTTTGCTTTTTAGGTCAGTTAATTGGCATTCAAACCTCACAGAAAATGAGGAGCTGACGGCTTCCTCCTTATTCTGCTGCCAAAACAACATAGCCTCCAGGTCAATCATGACCTATATATAAAAAATCCACTTGCCAAAATGTACTCTTGCTTAAACTTCCAGTACTGTGGAAGGGTTGTGGAGATTTCATGGAAGGCAGTCTTGTCCTGGTCCTTGTTAGGGCCGAACAGATCCCTGCTTGGATGCAGCACAGAGGTGGATGGGAGAGAAGCAAACATATTTGCTTTCCTTTCTTATCTTGAAATGTATCACCTGATGTGAAGGCAAAACTACCCTGCAAAGCCAAAGCCAAGTGGAATTTTGTTTGTGTCTATTTCAGTTGTTGTTATTCTTAATTGGAAAATAGCAGCAACTGCTCAAACGTTTTATGTTAGACTGCATTACCTGTTGAGTTCATTGACTCACATGCTGGTCCTCTGCACTTCTGAATAGTTAGACTGAGTATAATGGCACTAATTCTGCAGAAATTGTTATTGACGGACATGTTACTTTTTATAGGTGGACCTAAAGATATTTCAAATCAGAACCCTACTGGAATAAACATGGTAATTAAAAATTTGAACAACATAACAAACACCCAAAACTCCTTAAGGTAAATGAATAAAGGCATTTGGCTGTCTGAGATGAGGGAGCTCTGTTCAGCAAAGATATATTTATTAATTTTTAATTATATGCTTATGGTGTAAAAATTGACCGTTTGTGTGAATTTCTTGCCAGTGGTACCAAATGCCCAAAAAATAATTTCATTGTGAAAATCTTTTTCTTCTGTGCTTTGGGCTAATGGCAATTTAGGAATATGCCTAGGGAATTAGAAATACCATGTTAATCATTCATCTGTTATATACGTGGAGTTCCAGCTGGAGCATCATGTGTATTGTACCTGCAGTAGTGTGACTTGAGTCTCTTTTGAAGAAAGGGGAACTTTCAGATAAATAAAGGTCATTCTACTCTGGGATTGTGTTAGTACCATAGGTAGCCAGTGAAGCTGCATTTTCTGGCATATGGGCTGTGGAGTTCTGCACAGAGTAAAGTGATTTCTTACTGTACTTTCAGGATCAGCTGTCTAACGTGGAGGAGAGACAGATATGGATGATTATTTCGGTATTCACAATATAAGACAAAAATGAATATTGTTATTTGGCCATGGTGATGTGAAGCACAAAGCAGACTCGGATATAGTTCCTATGTTACCTTTCTAACTTTGGTCTGAAATGTTTTGTACCTTAATGCTTTCTTTTGTGGATTTTTTCCTTGCCCTTAGTGGTAGGTTATAGGAGGAAATAGTGGGTGTAAACTGGAGTGGATTAGACATGTGCCAACTATGATGTCCAGTTTCATGGATTCCATATTTTTTAATAACTACCTCCTGATACTGTTACTGTATATAAAGATGAAAGTATAGTAGTTAAGTTTTCTTCATTCTGCAAAAAGTAGTGATTATAATTTTTAAACTTGCTGACTTTACCTTCTAATTCTTTTTTTTTCTTGTTCTAATCTCCTTCTGTAATTTCTTCAGAAGGTAATTACAGTCTTCCTGATGTACAGTGTTTCCGTATAGCACTCTAGTTGTTCTATTCCGTGAGACTTTTCAGTCTGGAAGTGATTAGTTTATTTTGCTGACCTGTTTGTCTTCCAAGTTACTCTTTTTGAAAGATTCTGGTATAGATGTATTTTTTCAGCCCTTTTCTTCTCCAGCTCTCCCACCCATCTGTTTTGACTTGGTGAAACACTAGATGGTTAATGTACACTACAAAGAGGTAGAAGGAAAAGCAGTGTTCATTCTGCAGATTTTGCATGAGGGTGCTGGGAGCAGACTGTCATAGTCCTCAGTAGCTCTGTCTGCATGAGTCTGTACAGTGAATTCATCTTCCCTGTCACCTTGGGGACCAAGAGGGTTTGGTTTCTCACAGATGCCTACCCCAACCCAAAAGCTGTTCTCTTCCATTCTGTGTTACAGCATTTGCAGAGCAACTCACAAGAGCCCTGGGGATTTCTCTGGCATTAAAAAATAAGGGGAAAAAATGCTACAGAAATGACCTTTTGTTAACTAGAACCTTGAGTAGCTTATCAGAGCTGCTGGGGTAAAGGCAACACCATGGTGAATTCAAATTTAAAATTGGTGTGGGTGCATTTTCAGTTTTGTGTCTATTAATGTTGCCCTTCTGCACTGGCTGGCTGTAGTTTTCCTAATAGGAGCCCTTAGCTACAGCTTTGGAGAGATGATCCAGGTTTGGAGACTAGTTGATCGATCATCATTTGTTTAAAAAAAAAAAATGGTAAACATCCCAGCAGAATATTTTTATAATCAGAATCTGCATATACTGGATAAATCATCAGGACTGTTTTCCACTGGGATGAATAAAAAGCTGCATTTCTTCATTTGGCTATCTGAAAGCCTTTCTTGGCTTTGTTGATTGGCATTCTGGGGCCAGGGGTGAGAGTCCCTTTTTCATTTAGAAAACCAGGGCTGTTTTGAGAGTGAGTTGCTCTTTCAATGATTATTGGAGTTAAAAGGAAAGACTGAGTAGTTTGTCTTTCACATGTATCTTATGGGACTTTCTCTTCCCTTCAAATTAAATAATTTTTATATAGTAGGATCATTGCAAATTCACCTGACCTGAGGCAGTCTGACCTGTGGTCAATGATGATCATTCTGTTAAGACAGATATATAGTTATGCTGGGATGAGGGTGAGGGTGAATTACTTTTAAATTTGGGATGTTATTTCTGCACCAGGGAATAAACCACTAAATAACAAGCAATCTTATTGCATGTATCCAGCAGAACTCTATCTTCGAGCCTATTTGGCTTAAAAAGGAAGAAAAAAAAATTGTCTCTGATGGATGGTGAATCAATAATCCCCTGCTGTAGATGAAGTGTTCCATAAAGAAGCTCCATCCTGGTAGAGTAAATGGAGATTAGTCCTGCTAGGAGAGAAATCTTGTGTCATAAGTCACTGCTGACTACTTCTTCTCCCTCTAAGGCCCCTGACCTGTTCCTCTCCCTTGTTTCCCACAGAGAGTATTATGCTGATGGAGATAGAATGGCAAATCTTACTGTGTTAAACACATTTGCTCTTGTTTTGTGAAAATGAATATTGAGACACTTTTGGGGGACTCCTTAAAAATTACTTTTTCCTTAGAAGTCTCTTCCCATGGCCTCTTCCCCTAAATGTTACCTGTGACCCTTACACACCAAATTTTGCCGTGTCTGCTTGTGCAAAAGCAGAGTCCTGGGAGAAGACAGAGGCAGTGAGAAGTGGAGAGGCTGCTGAAAGGTCAAACACTCCAGCCTGAGAACTGTCAGAGACTGGGGAGTTTAGAAGGTGGATAATTATATTTAATTTTTTCAAAACCTTTTTTTTTTGGGGGGGAGGGACAAAGTGTTCAATCCCTGTATGGGACTTTCACTTACAAGTTTGACTTAAGGAGTCGGTGGGTTCCTTTCAACTTGGAATATTCTGTGATATATGATGGTGTTACCTGGTATCACACCAAATTATTGAGTGGTGAGGATGGAGATGGATAGAGATACACACACACACTGTATTTATCTTACAGGTTGTAAGTGGAAAAAGCTACAATTCAAGATGCTGGGAAAGTTTGCATTTGAAAATGAAAAAAACCCCTACTACACAAAAAAAAAAAAGTGAAGGCTCCATCTTGCTCTGCTATTTCCTGATGGGATCAAATAATAGGAATAACAGTGCAAAAAATTGAAAGCATTGTGTAAATAGCCTTGTCTTTGAATTACTTTCCATTAAAGCAGTTTCTACATCTTTGAATACCTATAAATAGGTTGAAAATTCTTGCAGTAATACATATGTTGACAAACTAAGCTGTATGGTTTTTTTCAGGCTTGTACTAAACAACGCCATTAGAGGAATCCAGAACAGATATTCATGCTGTGTGACAGTCTTCCACCAACTGTTTTATTTCCTGTTTATATATGGATATTAGGTTGGAAGCTGTGCTCCAACATGTCGGGGAGAAGGTGAAAACATGGCCTGGCTTGGCACAGAACCCTGTCAGAATTACACAGTCAGCTTTTGAGCTCTGTATCAGCTTTGAAGCCTGCCCCTTTGCCAAGGTGTAACCTATGCCAATGACTACTTAAGGTTCTGGAGGCTATTAAAAAAAAAAAAATCTTGTTGATTCTGATGTAGTTGCCCTTAAGACAGCAAAGACTGTTCTGGGTACAGCTTGTTTTGATTCCTGCTTAAAGCACATAACAAATTGGGCATGAATTGCCAGAACTGATGTGTTTACAGCATCCCTCTCACCTGCACTGTCTGTTCATAAATTACCAGCACATGCATGCCTGGGCTCTGGTGATTTGTTATGAGAAGAGGACGCTAGATCTGCTGGAGTAGCAACAGGCTCTGTTGTAGCACAATATCTAGTTCTAAATATGTTGTGTGTAAAACCCAAAAAATTACAACATTGTCATGTGGATGACATGTCAGTCTCATCTGAGACTTCAGGTCTCAGATGCTTTAAACTATGATCTTACTGTGCTGACATTTAATTGGATGATAGCCTGGATGTGGGGTTCCCATAAAATAAGTAGTAGATCTGGAGTGCTTCTGAATATAAAATGTACAAATTTTTGTGTTACTGATTTTTTTCTGAGTGTACAAGTTATATTACATTATTTTTCAAGTTGTATACTGGCTGTGAGTGAAAGTCTTCACTGGAGATCTTAAATAAAATGCAGTTGGTTTAATTAATTGTGTATTTAATGAGGACTCTCTGTAATTAATACTTTCAGTGCAAGACCCTAGTGTGGCTTAGACTGCAAAAAGCAGTTGTGAATTTTAGGGTCTCTTAATAAAATACTGTCAGATCTGGGCTTTGGCTTTATGTCTGTGAATCACCAAGGGATGACATCCATGGTTTCTGTTACTATTGTAAACATTCTGCACTATTTAATATTAATAATGTGTCTTCATTTGTAAATTATTCTTAGAAAATGTAAAAATACTCTTTAAAATCCTCACTTATAAGAAAGATTTAACAAAATAAACTCTAAATCACTATTCTTTCATGAAGTAGAATATAATCCTCTTAGTATGCTTTCATGATGTAAAAGATAAACAGCCATTCTGAATTTAACACTCATATAGACCTCTTCTGTTTGTAATATGCTCAGACACCCAGCATCAAATGTAAGAAGAAATATATTTTAAAATAAATTAAAAAAAAAAAGCAGACAAGAACTAGGGTAAACTGCTTATCATTGTGTGCTCATGATACTGCTGTTTTTAGAAATAGATGGCCTATGCTGTTTTTAGAAATAGATGGCCTTCAGTCAGACTTGTTGCCCATAATGAACAAGTGAGTATGCTACCTGTTAGCTTTCCTCCTGTTTGTCATCTCATTGCTTATTATGAAGCAGGAGAGATGAAATGACTTGTAGAAACTTCAGCATGTTTCTGTGTCTTTTCTCATTTTTAACTATTTTAATCAACTTCTGTTATTCCAGTCCTTTCTTAATGACAGTAGTGGCAGTGCTGCTTCTCTCTTTTACATTTCCATTAGGACTTCCTTTCAAATTTTAGCCTGTATTTCTCTTTCATGGTCAGGTGGTCATTTGGGCCAGCTGTTTCCAGTCAGTCTCTTATCTCTCAGCATGAATCTGCGTGAAAAATGGGACAAGTTGGTGTACTTGAGTATCTGTCCCCTCCCATGCTGTGGTCCCCCCTGAAAATGCCTGTAGTCATTGTTCTGTCATTTTTTTGGGGGGGGTGGGGGGAAGATATCTTCTTTATTTTTGAAGGCTACAAGCCACAATGGATTTCAATTTCTGAATTTTACATTGGCAGGAGGCAGATTGCAGTGAAGACCATAAACTGACAGTTTAGGGCAAGCATGCTATTGCCTGAGGCAGTCAGGGATGTAGCCCACTCCATCCTTCTGACCTAGGACATTCATTCCTCCTGAGGTTCCTTGTCCTTTCTGATGATAGATTGAGAAAGACAAGCAGCACATGGGTAGACAAACACCTCACCCAGGCACTTGGTGCCATTTAACAGTTTCTTCCTGCATTTGACATTTTCATTTCCCTTCTTCACCTCACTCATCACTAAGTGTTTGGGTCTTGTTTTCTGTACACAACACTAATGGAGAATGACAGAATACAAATACAAGCTCCACTACTCATTTTATATGCTGTATATTCTACCAAAATTATATAGGAGGCTCAACAGCTGGAACATGAGAGGAAAGCTTAAGATTTAATTGACGTGGACCTTATGCCACTATCAATCAGGATAAAGTGCTGGGGGTTTCGTTGGTTTTGTTTGCCTTGTTTTGTTTTTGTTTGGGTGGTTGGAGTTTTTTCTTTGTTTCTTAATGAAGCATAAATACCCAAGAATGTGTAGGTGTTTAATATATTGCTCTGTGATTGTTTTCTGAGTTTACTGCGATCACAGTACCACTATCAAAAATCCTGAACCCATTAGAAATCTATAGTCAAGTAGTCTACTCCACGCTTTGAGTATGGGTGTATCATTGAATTCATAATTGGAAAAGGGGAAGAAAGTAGTCCCTTGGAATAGGAAATAATTTTTATCTACTCAAACCCACTGAAGTTACAAATGGCAGTGATAAGGGTGAATTAAAAGAAATTGAGACTTCGGTGTTCTGCTTCTTCTCCCTGCAGGTGCTTCAGTGGGTGGTGTAGAACAGTGTATGGAGCTGTGGTAATGCACTTTTTTATGCAGTTCAGACAAATTTAAATGAAGTTTTAGAGGTTTATTTCAGCAGAGGGGGTCTATCTGCCAGCTGAAGTCCAGACAAACTGTAGCCTGTCCAGTCATAAAGTGACTGTGTGAGGTTTTGTATTGTTTTGTGTTGTTGAAAATAAGGGGAAGCAAAAGAAGCTCATCTGCTGTGGACTTTGATTGCTGAAGAACTTGGCAATACTGGCTCATTTATTCAAGGATCATGAAGGGCTATATTGGTTTTATATAAACTTTATATATTGGTTTTTATATAGACACAGGACAAAAATATGTGCCGTCTTGCCTTCTATCATTGTATCCCTCCTGACTCTAAAAGAGATGCATCTTAAGAAATAATGTGAGAAAAACTTAAGCTCCTTGGTTTTGAGTTTTTGGGGGTTTTTGGTCATATTTTTTCATTTGGTATTTGGTTGGGTTTTTTTTTCTTTTTTTTTTTTTTTCCCTGCAAGATATAGTTCTTCTTCCTTT
>VZRH01002964.1:1132482-1197830 GCA_013397555.1 Urocynchramus pylzowi
TTTTTTTTTTTTTTTAATGGGGAAATTATGTGCCAAAATACATCAGTCTGGCCAGATCTTCATTTTCAGGTCTCTGTATATTTATGCTGTTTAATTCTCTTGCACATTGAGCTGCTATGGGACAAATTGTGAAGACACAGACAAGTTTGGGCTTTGTACAGATATTGCAGGCTTTCATTTAGATACTACATCTTTTATTTATCTATAATCCACGGTTCTGGAAAATATGAAAAATTCTCATAAAGTCTGTTATTACATTGAGAAGCTCATTACACTGAGTTATGGAGCTCTCCTGACCACTGTGACAGATTTGGTTCTCCAACTTTATTTTATGGATAGAGACTAGATGTAAAATCCTATATGTTCCTAAAAGGATAATGCTACTGCATGTTTAGTATTAATGCAGAAAAGCTGTTAATTGTAAAGTATAAAAAGGAATATCATGAGCCTTTGCAGATGCTTTGCTGAGAGTTAAAAAATAATGGTATGCCAGATTCCTTCAAGAAAAAAAGGGAAAGGTTAATTTTTTATGATCATCTGTAATGTTACTCATAAATTTTCCAATTTCTCTGCTACTTAGCTACAATACATTATTTAGAACATAAAAGGTATTAATTTGAAAGACTGATCTCTAGATAAGCCAGCTTTCCTTTTTAATAGACCATTTAAAATACAGGGTGCCTCGCAAGAGTTTTGCAGATAATATTTCTTATTGCATTAAAATAATTACTTATTTCAGATTGTATTATTACAGACATTTGTACTCTGAGGAGGAGTACATGATAGGATTTAGACTTCATATGTGATGATACAGCACCAGGTTCCCTTGTGGAAAATCTGGATTTCTTTTGGTAAATTATTTGCTTTAGTTCTGAGTATTTATGTAGTAAAATACTGCATGCCATAAATGTGTCAAACCTTTTTTGTGTTGACTGTCTTTTGGTTTAAAATATATCCTCCCTTAAGCATTTCTTCTTTACTTCCTTACAAACATGAATTAAAAATGTTTTCTCGTCTGCTAGCTGTTTTTTCCTCTGCTTGAAGGCATGTTTATCCTTCAATGTGGAAACGAGGGCAGGATATTATATTTGCTTAATCATAGATGTTTCAGTCAGACGAGCATGTTTCTCTTGCACTTGTGCATTTGTGTTTAACTTGGAGAATATAGAGATTTACAGAATTACCCTCTAATGAATAATACATTAACAGGAAGGCAAAACTAGTCTCTGTCAAAATCATAATTCTGAATTCTTAAGGAGCTAGCAAAAATTGGTGTTGGTTTATACTCCCAAGAAAGTTTGAAAATAGTATTTTTCTGTAGGCACATGAATCAAGTACCCCATGCAAATAAAACTACTGTGAAGTCTTCAGTTACTAAAAGCTTACCCTGTAACTGTCTTCTTAAATAGTTCCCTATTTGGAAGACAAAGGTTACATGCAAATATTAAAATAGCCTTCATCTTATTTTTGTTCAGTATTATCATGCTTCAAATCCAAAAACTTGTTGGCTTTTGCTGCCCGTCTGTGGCTCGTTTCAGGAGCTGACTTGTCTGAGTATGCTCAACCATTGATGGGCACTTAACTGGATCTTCAGGACTCAGAGGACCTCTATGCTTTCTGCTATTGCCCTGCTTCCTTATGATTTCTAGCATAGGTAGTTGGAGACTGGACAATACTTTTTTTGGGGGAAAATATAATGTGAAATTATGATCCAGTTTACTGGAGTTTTTCATATGAAATAGCCATGTAGGTTTAAGATTGACAGATTTCTTAAACGTCCATTTATTCAGTAAGAGGGAAAAATTAGTATTTTAGTAAGAACTTGCACACTGTTTGGGGCCATCTGTGTCCTATAAAATAGAAAATGCTTGTCATCAAATGTTACTTTTGTCATTTCAGCTGCAAGTACAAGGCAATAGAGGAAGACGCTGTATTGTGTTTGTTTGGGGCTTTTTTATAACTACACAACACAACAGGCATTCACTTAAAGTTAAGCCAAGTTTCTCTGAATCATCTTTGCATTTAATGCTCTTTTTATATGGCATTTACTAGGATATGGTTGAACATGGTGTTTTTCTGGTCTTACCATTTCTCCTCTTGATATGTCCTTTCTGCTAGAAGGATATGAAATCAGCTTAGGTGTACTGTCATGAGAATCATGACATGGAACAGCATTGCTCTCTCTCCTTCTCATGCATTTAAAGTAATATGCAGGGATGACTGGCCCAAAGAAGTTTGTTCTGGCTAATACAGGCGTATAATTGATAGGGAGGAGGTTTTCTTCCTGTGTGGCATTGACAATAGATACCAGGGAAGGGAGGGTTAATCTAATCACGTGCATAGCTGATTCAAAACTAAAGCAGAATGTTAGGTTTTGCTATTCAAAATGAACTTTTTTTTTCCTCATTTATGTCACAAGTAAGTGCTGTGTAGCTCTGTTTGTTTCTCCCCTTGACTTCCTTGAATGGGTCTCTATATTAAGAATCTTGAATGTTTGTTTCACTTATGATGAAGGGGATACTAGAGCTTTGATTATGAAACTAGATAGCGTGCTTCTACATTACAAGTAACTTAAGCATATGCTTGAATATGATGTAACATATGTTATGGAAGGAATATTTTATGTGGAATCACTCTTACAGCAAAATGGAAAACAATAAAGTCAAGAAAGGACATCTGGAATCATGTTCTCTGGCCAGTGACCTTTACTTTTTCAAAAAGGAAGTTGATGTACTTCTCAAATACATCAACAGCTTCCAAGTAGGGTAGGTATTGCTCAATGCCCTTTCCAGGCAGGGCTAAGGGTTACTGAGTTTTGTTACTGATGTAGTGCCAACTCTGTTTATAAAAATCTATATTTTTGGTATGTGCTCAGTAATTTAAACTGCTTTGAGACTGAAAGTGGCTCTGGTTGGAGGTAGACAAGATGCTTAGTGTTACTGGAAGATCTCGAAAAGAGAAGGTATGAGAGATACAAAGTCCAAGCTCAAAAGGTCATGTTTTTGTTGGAAAGAAGCAAAAGTATGCGGTAGCAGGAGATGGAGGATGTTAAATACAAGGGAAGTTATTTTAAGAGGAGACTTCTGTGGGTTTTTTTCTGTGTTATTTTGAACTGGCATTTTTTCTTCACACGTCTTTGACGCCAAATTTGTGTCCAAACCACCCTGTTTCTTCACAGAAGGAATACACATGGTAGTTCTTGGCATACAACGGCTGCAGAGCAGGTTTGAAGCACATGTCATCTTTACATGCAGTTGAGCTGGGTTTTGGTAGTTGCTACAAAATTTAGCATCTCTTGATTCTCCTCCCTCATGGGGTTCCCTTGGTTGCTTATGTTCTCTTTCCCCTAACTCTTTTGCCTGGCGTCCTGACATTGTCATCTGCTTCCTTGTCTGTCTTGAGAGAGCTGAACTGTTGAGATATAATTAGCAAAATTTAGTGGGTGGAAGAGGGAGCTATGTCAGTGCTTTGGATGGTTGTCAGGAGCATATTTCCTCCTTTTTTTTCCCCTTTTTTTTAAATTTCTAAGGAACATTGTAGTGTATTTTGAAGACAAAGTTCGGATGTACAGGTGAAATATGGGTAAAATAACAAACTCCAATCTCTGAATTTAAAGGGTACAGGAACACAATAGACATATTTTGGAGATACAGTTTAAGCAGAGAAAAATTCATAAATAAATTTAGAGGCTTTGAAATACTCAGTTTCTGTTGTTGGGTTTTATTATTTCCACTGCATCTTGAAAAGGAAAGAGTAAAATGTGCTATAAAAAACAGTAAATGTGTTGGAAACAAAGAAAGCTATAAAAATTTTACTCTAAAGGCCAAAATTTGTTACAAGGCGCCAGTATTGTGAATGGCTAATTTATGCATAAAGACTGAATTGTGTTTTGCAGAATGTCTTTTGTTCTAGTTTATCTCTTCATACAGTATCCTCTAATCATTAAATATAGCTTACTTATGCTAGAAGACAAAGTACTGTGTGTTTACAAATCTGTGCAGTGATCTTGAGAGGAAAGAATGTGTAGTTCTATTGTATTCATGCAAGTGCCTTTTTCATCTTTGGTCAAGACTAAAATTCACTGTGGCCAAAAAAAAGAAGGCTTTTTGCATATTTTGGGGTTTTTTTTTATTTTTATTTTTTTAGTATGTGTACAATGAACTATTTCTTGGCCAATAGGATTTTCAGTAGAATGGAATATAATTGTTTAAAATGGTCCTGATATATTCCACTGTGTCAGAAAATATTATGCTGGAATTATGAGTTGGGTTTTTGTTCTTGAAGCAATATTGTACTTCTAAAACTCGAGCAGGGTGTTTAGAATGGTTTGGGCTTGGGCTGCACAACATAATTTGTGTGATGCTGGGAAAAAGAGGATCTTGCCCTTACCAGAACTTAGTCTCAAGTGCCTTAAAAATTTAATCACTGTAAAGATCAATATATAAAGTAGTTAGTCAATATTTCGCAAAGCTTAAGGGAAGTTTGGAGTTACAAGATTTTAATGAATTATTGAATGCCACTTGCGGGAGAGAGAGTTAAACAAACTAAGAATACTTTTCTTTTCTTTTTTTTTTTTTTTCTTTCTTTCTTTCTGGAGTGCATTCCTCTGTTAAGAGAAGCCTAAAGTATCCTAAGGCTGAAAGACTGTTTGTGCACAAGTCGCTTACCAGGCATGGCTTGCCCCAGAATTATTTGGAATGATCATATTATAAATGCATAGACTTTCAGGGCTACATGTAAACCGAATGCCATCTCATAAATTATTCATAATAGCCCACAGGTATAATTATCCAGAGAAGTGAAAATGAAGGAAATTACTTCCTATTAATGTTTGCTTATTCAGATAATTATTTTACTTATTTTTATTCAGATTTTAATCGTAAATTATCTGAGTCCAGCTCACACAATCTATGTGTACTTTGCAAGTATTTTCTTGTGATATAGAGCCATGAAAGATGCATGAATCTTACGTGTTTCTGTTTCTTCACCAAGTGATACAATTTATTTCACTCCTCTCAGCTGTGTTTTCAAACAACTTCCTCCTTTATTTCACGTGCAGAATATTGCCATATTCCGACATGAGCTTCAGTGCATTACAGGATTTAAGAAGGGTGCTGAGGTTGATGAAAGTGGTGCTCTCCAAGCTGCCATGTATAAAATATGAGTGTCGTATATGGAAAATAAAAGGCCTCTGCATGAAAGAACGTCAAGGAGAACAAAATTGCTTTAGGTCTTACTCTGCAAACAGGCATATATACAAATGTTTTTGCTAATGCGAGTAGTCCCATTGAATCAAATTAATCATGTTTGCTGTTTAAGATAAGGACTCAATCCTCTAACCTCTCCAGAACAAGTGCAAAATTTATTACAGCTTTGTCTGCTTTAGTAGCTGGAGTAATGTCCATGTTGCCTCTCAGCCTTTGTAAAACGGACCACTGAGAAAGAGAAAAAATATTTAGATATATTCCTTCTTTTAAAATTAATTTTGCCATTCTATTTTTTTATTTTTATAGTGTTTCTGTGAATGACAGCAGCCTTGAGTTGTCACAATTTTTTCAAGCATGACAAAGAGCCAAAACTAGTTTTTAAATCATTTTCATTATCTGCTCTTTGCTTTTTTTGAAGCATTGTCTTCTATTTGTAGTTAGAGCAGATAATGGAAAGTAAGTTCTTCAGTTAACATAAAATCAAGCACCCTAACTCAGTCAAAAGAACAAGGGGATTGAATTATTTCTTTTGACTTTGTGTGTTGAGATCAGACAACTTGTCTAATTTTAGTTGTTTTAGCTTTTCCAGTTGATAGTGGCAATAGACTTCTTGTAAGGTCACACATCTTATTTTTCTTGGCTGCCTTCCTTAGTATGGGATGAATTAGCTTATACAGTTACTGTCGACTCTTTATTATAGAGAGGTTGTAAATTACTAACTTAAATTACTAACTTAAATGGCTTTTAGAGAGCTAAGAGACAGTGAATGGTTTCACTGGTATTTTTGCTGTTCAGTCCCTTGGGAATCCTCTTCAGATACAGTGCTGCAGCTGCACAGTGTCAGCACCACTTTCATTCCTGGGCTCCTATAAAACAGAAATAAATGGGTGAGCTTTGCTTTTTCTTGATCTGTCCCTGACCCCTCCATGTAAAAATGCATGTAATTCTGTTGCATGTAAATTTTGATGAAAAAACTTTTCTTTGCATGTTAATATCTACACACACTAGTAAATAATACAGTAACTGTGGAGGGTCTGGAATAACAAAAATATCAAATTAGTAATGATATATAATTGTCTTGGAAAAATAGGACAAGGGATAATGGCTTTAAATTGAAAGAGAGTAGTATTAGATTGGATATAAGAAAGAAATGAGAAAAATTCTTTACTACAAAAGAGATGAGGCACTGGAACATACCGCCAAGAAAAATTGTGGATGCCCCATTCTTCAAAGTGCTCAAGGTGAGGTTTAATGGATCCCTGAGCAATCTGGTCTAATGGAAGGTGTCCCTGCCCATGGGAAGGAGGTTGCAATGAGATGATCTTTAAGGTCCCTTACAATTCAAACCATTCTGTGGTAATTTGGTTTGATAGTTGCAGTTGATATGTTGATCTGTAAAAATGCTTACCTGTGAATTTTAAAATTCTGAAACTATTCACTGTAGTAATTTTAATCAAAAGCTTCAAACTAAGAAAAAAAAATTGATACTCAGAGTTGGTCATCTTGCTGTAGTCTTTGTTTCTTTGTGAGCTGCAAAAGTCTTGGTTTAGCAGGGTTGAATTGCATGTCCTTTCTTGGGGAATAGGGTTTGGTTTAGCAGGGTTGAATTGCATGTCCTTTCTTGGGGAATAGGGTTTGCAGTAGGAGGGCTCCAGATGCCGTGGTGCATTTGGGCCGCGATGGGTATTAGGTAGGGTGGCACTGCATCATTGACACCAGCAACTCCCGCAGACTTCGACAGAAGAGAACACAAATGAGGTTGAAAAAGGACTGTGTGATAGAAATCCATCTGGCTCTTACATCTTTACCTCATCAATTATGAACTCCTCGTGTTTGTGTTCAGGGACTTTTACAGCCCCTCACGATACATCTCCACCCTGCGCTGTCTTCTCTCATTCACACAGATGAGCTGGTGCCAGCTTCCATCATCAGATGAGTAAAACTGTGGATGTCAGTTTGTGTGACAGTTTATCCATCTATGTTCACTCCATAAACCTCATTGTCAGTAGATGGCTGTCATCAAACTTGGATATGAAAATGTGGATGTAAATAAATCAAACAGTCAAAGAATTTCCTTTGGCAGTGAGATTCAGAGACTTTTTGTAGAAATACCTTCAGACTCCTGGATCCCTGAGCCAGTTGACTCAGATCCACTACATTTTGCAGACATGAACCTCACAGTCTATTCCAGTCTGGAATACCAGTGAAGAATTTCCACAGCATCTTTACATTTCACTTGTATGAAACCAAACCCCAAAGAATTACCATTAACACTACGAACATGGTCATGCTTGCACTGTGTGCTGTTACCAGACCAGCACACAGAAGAAGGATGGAGCCAGGGCTCAGGCTGGAGATCGTCTGATTGTCATCTCCTGTATGCCTGAACGGTCTTTGTCAAATGGTACAGAATTCTGCCTTCTCATCTTATTTCATGGCCTTCAGCTGATTTTTTTTCTCCCATTCCTTTGTATATCACTCTATCCCCTGCACCGTCTCCTTCTTCCACTCCCTGCTTTATAATTTTCTCTATTTCTATATTTTTGGGGAAGGTTTGATCTTAGCAGAGGTTGGTTAACAGTGTCTGCATTTGAACTGTGTTGAGTTTCAGCATTTGGGAGCTGTTCACATTTCTCCTGTAGGTATAGAAGGAAGGAGGATAAAATCAACCTGTCATAAGTGGATACATGATGTATCTATTTTTGTTGCCAAACGTTGGTGTTTTTTGTTGACATCAGAATTTGTCAAATTATCCCTCTTGATAGGTGTTTTTAAGAATTCCCAGTATTTGAGGGACTTAGTCTGCTACTGAGGATGGTGGTTTTTGAACAGGGACTCCATGACTGCTCTTCCTCTTTTGCTTAAGCTGTGAAGGGTATTAGTAAACTGATTTTTCTTGAATGAAGGAATGATATCTTACTTTTTTTGTACTGTTTCCTGAAGTCCATTTAAATAAAATGTCTTACTTCTGTTTGATTTTTCCTGGATTTGTCAGCAGCATTTTACAAACTCCTCTGTAAAACCTTGAGAGTGTAAAATGTGCAACTATGTTAGGACATAAAGAAAAACTTATATGTGCAACCTAAAAAAAAAATAAATTCAAGAACCTTGATTGGAACACATTTCTAATTTTAGGAAAATAAAGCAAATAGTTACTCATTTATTTTCCTTAAATGAAAACCTTTCTGGGAAAGCAAAAGATATTTTTAAAAATGCAAGGTATGAGAACAGTTTTTTAGATTTTTCTAGACTTTAATGAAATGTGAAAGTTCATCCTTGGGCATTAAAATCTTACTGTGCCGTGGTCCAGTATCTCTCATTTGTCCACTTCTTTTGCTTTCCTCTTCACTTTAACAAGTGATCACGTGCACCAGCTAAATGTCTGATAAATCTCCAGGCAAAGCAGGGTTGACTTGTGTGGAACTGACTTTAAAGATACTTGATGGAACATTGCTTCAGTCTCTGAATACTTGTCAGCTTAGATTTATTACAGCTGCTCCCACTACAGAGATGTGCACTTTGGTCCTTAGGGATCTTTCCCTCTCCTTTGCTGTGTAGTTGCAGCTATTGCGGTGTCACAGACGATCAATTATTCACTTCGACACTTTTTGAGTCCAGCAGAACATGGGTAGAGTAACATCACCATAACTTCTGGGTTTATTTTTCTCTCTATGTGGGAGTGTGTTGGGGTTTTTGAGTCAAAATGCTTTTTTGATTGGTGGGTTTTTTTGCTTGCTTGTTTGTTGGCGTTTTTTAAGTGAATGGGTGGATGCTGCATTTTATTCATTCAGGGAGAAAATATTCCTGTGTCTTCTGGAGGTTCACATAGTGCGTACCTGCGAAATAAGTACATTGGGTATCAACAGCTTTCCCTGATAGATACCTTTTCCACATTTGTATTTTATGTAGTTACAGCCCAAGATTTTGTGTGCAGAGGTGGATAGCTGTATATGGTTGAAGTGGGAATAGAGATAAGAGATTACTTTGGAAGTTCATTAATAAATACATCAAACTTAAGAAACTGTTGTCTTAGGGATAACCTGTCCTTTATTTTCAGCACTTCCAACAAGACATTCAGAGTTCATATGAAATTACAGCTTGCACAGCATATTTCTATAATTTGTAAATTAGATATTCTTCAAGATACCTTTTGACCTTCTGAAAATACCTATGATTTAGTGCACTCTGATATCAGCAGGAAAAAATAATTTTACTCAAATGAATGAAGCACATCCTTCTACTGTTATAAGCAAAGATGGCTTAGTTACACATCTACTGTTGGTTATAACACTGTGAATAAATCGTTGTTTAAAAAACCCCAACAAAACCCTACCACAAAACAAACCTCACCAAACTTCTTAAAAAAAAAAATTAATGCTACCAACATACAGAGTGGAGTCGATTTGAACTGATAATAAATCAACAACAATTTTAATTAAATTGGAAACCTTTGAGCAGTCTGACCACAAAAAAAAATTATAGGCTAAGTATTACCATATTTGTGTCTGGGGTGGTTTGAGAAAAACTTCAGTAGTCAAGGTTAAACATGCAGTAAGTATATTTATTGCTCTCAGTAACATAAAAAAGTATATTCTCTAATGTCTTAAGTGGCAGTATCATTTAACATGTCAGTCAGCATTTCTCTTCTGCCCTCAGGATAAAATCCTTCCCCCTCCCTTTTCCTGCATCTGTACAGGAAAAGTGTGGGTCAAAACTAAAGAACCTTTTAGTGTTAGTGGTCAGCTGTGCTATTTAAAGTTCTTCTAAGTGGAGCCCCGAAGAGCTGGTCATTTATCACTTTAGAGTGGACTGAGTTAGCACTGTGAGGTCAGTTAAATGTTCCTTCAAGAATTTTCTTCTGAGCCTTGGGGTAAAAGTATGAAAGTTGACTTGTTACCAGCCCTTCTTAGAGAAAGTGCTCTTGACAAACTTGAAACTAGTTATGATCCTGACACACAGCACTAAGCCAGCCTCTGCTTCATGAAGAATTGAGATTTAGAGTGACCCACTTTTCCTTTATCTAACAAATTCCAGGTTTGCTTCTATTCAAACAGAACTAACTGAAAATTCAGTTTCCAGGAGAAACTAGGTGAGTTTGTTCTGGAGGCAAGTTATTTGGATTGAAATATGTTTTTGAATTTTTTCCTCAAGGTATTTACTTGATGCTCTAGAGTTTTCTCCTCTTGATAAAAGAAGAAATACACAAAAAAAAAAAAATAGTAAAATACTTTTTTCCTTCGATTATTGAACTAATGTCTTCAGCAAATACAATAAATTAAAGGATTTCAGCCCACAAGAGTAAGGCGAGGTGAGGTGGAAAAGGAATCAGATGTTGCAGACAATCTGTAAAGCTGCAAGCAGAAAATTTGAATGGAAATGGAGTAGAAGTACCAGTGTTAACTGTCTTGTACAGTAATTTTGTCATATGAATTCTCAGTTCTCTGAGGAGAGGGCAGTTGTTACTAGAACGTATCTGTTATCTCGGAGGAGCTGGGTAGGAATGAGTGAGCTATAAGGTAATTGGACTATTTGAGTATTTTCATAAAACACTGATAATCTCACCTGGAGAGGTAATGGCTGCCTGGCAGTTTGAATTTCCTAGTGTGAAGCTCTGGTTGTTTAAGGAAATGCGGCATCCTATGCAAAGTCCACTTCCAGTGTTGACTCAGGGAACTGAGCACGCTCTGGGCTGGAGCAGTTTCTTGGTCAGGATGCCCAGCACAAGCCTAGGAACTGCTGATGTATTCCCAGGAAATGGGTCTAGTGGGCTGTTTAGGGCTAGCATGTTCTCCATGGTGACCATTAAGATAATTGCCACCATACTTTTACTTGCTTCCTTCAGCTGCTATTTTAGATAGGTATTGAATCAACCCCATTGTACTGGCTCTGAGTGTAAGGCATGGGATTTAGTCTGTTGGCAGTCTTCATTGCTTCTGTGCTGTGGTGAAGTGGTTCATTGTCCTTGGGTTAAAGGTCCCTTAGGTTTTCTGCTGCATGAAATACACTTCTCTTGGGTGTTTCCTACCAGCATTAAGAGCAGGCTTAGCTAATGTGGTGTGTCGTGTTTACATTTTACTGCTGTCTCTTTTTTTTCCACTAAGATTTAGATTGAAACTTCAATGCTCACAAGATTATTTTAATCTATTAAATATTCTAGTAGACTTTTAATTTTAGGAATGTAAATTTGTGCTTGAAAGTTGTCTTTTTATTCTCTTGTCTGAGTTGAGGTTGGTGTTTAGGAACGGGCTGCCAACCACTGGATAGCCTCTCCAGTGTGTAAGATGCTTCCTGTGCTGTTCTGTATTCATATTACTGGGCCAGAAGTTCTTAACTGGTTTCTTTTATTTTCTTCCTTTTTAAAGAAATCCAACTTGCAATGTTCCTCAGTGTTGCCTGTTTGGGGTTTTTTTTTGGCTGTTGTTCTTTAATTTTCTCAAAATCACCTTTGAAAGCCAAGTGTCAGGCTTAGCTTCAACCACAAACAGTTTGTGATCCAGGTGTGGTGTAGAGGGATGAAAGAATATATTTTTGTCTAAATTAGTTATTTATAAGGACAAGAATTTTTTGAGTTTTGAAGAGTGCAATGTAGATTTGCTAGTGTCTAAAAACTTAAGGAAGTGTTTCAAGTTTGAAGTTCTTCAGAATATGTGTAATTTTTTAGGATCTGGGACTATGAAATTATTTTAAAACTACTGTTTCAAGTCATTAAAGGATTTATATATGTAGTATTATTAACTATGATCAACTTATTTCTGTTGTTCAGATGTAGTTAGTAGTCAGCCAAGAGGAATGATGACAGAAATTTTTGAAGTATTCTATTTTCAGTAGATAATCAGCATTATAAAGGCAGAGTTTTGGTGTGAGAAGTCGGTGCTCAGGGCTTCTTTGGATATGCTTTCAAGGCAAGCTTAATTAAATAATTATTCATCTGCTCTTTGTGTAGCACATAGAGTGTCCTCTAGACCCCTGTGCTGCTATTTTCTATGTAGAGTTTGTTTACTGTTCATGGTTATACCTGTACTGTAAGTTTCAAGTGCTTCATGCCTATTTTAAAATCATGATTAGGTACACAGTTTTGGATTTCACACACAGGCTGAGCCAGTATAGTTCAGAGACAAGTACTGTGTGAATGCTGCTTGGTTAATCAAAGTGACTGAGTACCTTGTTGTTAGCTTTCACTTTGAACCTCATACCTAATTTGCCCTTTTCAATTAACACCCCGCACACCCCCACGATAAATAACAGTACATGTGAGGACTTGACTGAACAGTTTCGTTAAAAAAGAAAGAGCCATTTATTTCCCATTCCATTTATTTCCCGTTCCTGTCAGTTGAAGGCCTGCCCATAGCTTTCAGCAGGCTGCTTGTTGAAGAGCAGATGCTGAAGCTCAAAGCCCTCTCTCCTAGGTACTGAAGGGCTTTGTCCATGTGTTCATACTAGTTAAGACATTAAGTGGTGGAATCCTTTTCCTCTTTGTCTTTGCCCTACCTTCCAGGGGCTACTCCCCCTGCCCTTGGCTCTAGTTGAGTCCTGTGTCCAGTTTTGGGCCTCTCAATTCAGGAGTGACACTGAGAAGCTAGGGCAAGTCCAGAGAAGGGCAGCAGAGCTGGTGAAGGGTCTGAAGGGTAAGTCCTTTGAGGGGTGGCTGAGAGAGGTGGGGGTGTTTAGCCTGGAGAAGAGGAGCCTCAGGAATGACCTTGAGAGGAGGTTGTAGCCAGGTGGAGGTTGGCCTCTTCTTCAGGCAGCCAGAGAAGGGGCAGGAGGACATGGCCTCAAGCTGTGCCAGGGAGGTTCAGGTTGGACATGAGCAGGGATTTTTTCACAGAAAAGCTGATTAGATATTGAAATGGGCTGCCCAGGGAGGTAGTGGACACGCTATCCCTGGAGGTGTTTAGAGAAAGATTGGACATGGCACTGAGGGCTGTGATCTGGGTGGTGTCCAGTCATGGGTTGAACTCAACAATCCCAGAGACCTTTTCCAACATAATTGATTATGTGATTCTGTAGAAATTGGTGGGTATTGCTGGGTGTGCTACTTACAGCTTTTTTAGGTTTTGGGGTAATACTCTGTTAATTTAGTTCCATGCCTTGGTTGTTCCTGCCGTTCATTGTGAGGCACACTGATTGTATGTTGTCTATCACCTCCGAATACACACAATATAAAGACTGGTCTAATGTACAAGTCAGCAGGGAGACAGGTGTGATTTTTGTAGCTTATATTTTAAATAAATGCTCAGAATTAATTATCTGAAGTATTAAAGGAAAACAAGGAATTTAAAAAATATGAACTGCTTGCCATCTTCCCCTTTGACCTGTGCATGTGAAGTAGGTGAAAAATACTCTGCCAAATAAAATCTCTTGTGTATGGGCAGAACAGCAATTTTGTGATTGCATATTCGGCATGTTTTAAAATGGAAGGTGAGCTGAAGAGCTGTTTGGAAGATTGCTGCATGGTCAGTGGTGGACACTTAGGGAAAGGAGAGAGATTCTCTATTAACAGGATCAGTACAAAAGACCTCTGGCTATTAGGACACCTACTCTTCATTCTGCCTGATGATTTGGCATCTTTCATAATCTTTAATGTGTCAGTCTCCTAGAACTCTTTCAAGGGAAGTGCTTCTACTGCTAGGTTTTGTTTTTTTAATCTGAAGCTAAGGTCTAAAGGACTAAACTGGAAATGTTTTCAAGGGTAATAGTATCATCTGGAAAAGTAAGTTATGGATATTTGGATATTTCAAAGGAAGTTATGGGTAGTAAATTAGGATATTTCAAAGTATGAAGAACTGTGTAGATTATGTAGGCTGCTAATTCTGCAGTGCTGAATCCAGTGTATGTACAGTTGCACTGGAATAAAAATACTTTTGCTGACAGTTAATTTCTCTTGCTGAGCACATATATAAGTATATGTCAGGGCTTTTACATTCACAGCTAGAAAAGCTTTCATCTCTGATTTTCATGGAGAGCTTGTGGGAAGAATAGTGCAGTATGCTGTACTGAGCTGCAGCTTCCCAAGGGCCCAGTTGCACCCATTTGTGTGTTTATCCTCTGTACTCTTTGGAAATTCAGGAACAGGTGAGAAATTATGTTGATTATACTGAAATAAAGATGTGCTTTATCCCTGAAAGAGAGTTGCAGAAGCTAGATTATATGTTTAGTCAGCTAAGGATTCTTTGTGTGCTTAAGTTCTTGCACATCTTTCACCTCTCTCCAAGACCCCAATTTAAATCCAGCACTCAGGGATATCGTGCGGATTTGTACACTTGCTGGTGGATTGTGGTTCCATAAAACAATGAAAAGATTATGCTTATCCATGTTTATTCCATCTGTAACAGATGTAATATTAATAATATATTTTTTTTACTTAAGTCTCTCAGCTGTAATCCAGTGCAAATTAACTGAAGTTAGAAACAATCTTTATTTTAGTATTTCAGAGCACTTGAGGAAAGAGAACACATCTGAGTGATTACTGCTTGTAGAAGTACTGAGATAGGTACTTTTTTTTTTTTTTTTGCATATAACCTGATTTTCAGTGAAACAAAATCATGGTGCAGCATGTTCTCTCCACAGAGATAGGCTTGCTGTTACATTGACTGATACATAGTTTTGGTGGCATCTTTTATTTGTTGTTATGCCGAATTTGGGGCTTTAAGTGTATAGTATTAGGCAGTGGTAGATGTTAAGGAATGCTGTGGCAAATTCCCTGAACTGTGGAAATACTTCAGTAGCTAAATTGCTAGCAGTGTTGTCTCTTGAAGCTTCCAACATCATTCTCAATTTTATGGAATAGAATGCATATTGGGAAGGGAAATGAGATTGATAGTGCAATTATTCCTAACTGATGACCTGGTCATCTGCTTAAGTGTGGTTAGCATCTCACAGATACTTCAGTTTTCTAAGATTTTCACAGGTGTTTGTAATTGAAAAGCCTGAGGTGCTGTGCACTCAGCGAGATTAGTAGTCAGATGAAATAGCTCCATTTAAAAAAAAAAAAAAAATTAAGTATCTCTATTTTTATCAGTTTAGAATTACCTGTGAGTTTCTGTTTTGAAGTATGTGTGAAAGGAGATGTCCCAGATGCACAAAATTTTTCCTGTATTACTGCATTCACTGGTTAGACAGATCTTAGACATTAGCACAGCCACACTCTATTATGGTTAGCATAAACCATTTAATTACTGTCCTGAATTTCCAAATAGGTCTGTGGATAAATGTTTCACTTCATCAGCAGCTGAAGTGAGATGAAATGTAAGGGCTGGTACCGCAGCAACACAGACTTGTAGGCCTGCAACAGTAGAATACTTTTCTAGATTTATTGTTTTCTGAAGAGAATTGCCTTTATGAGTAAAAATGTAGGTACAATTTTGAATGTCTCAAAGCAATAACGGTGCACTGGGTATGAACAGCAGGCAGCATTCCCAGTGTCTGTGTGCTGTGCGGGCAATGTGGGTATGTTACTGCCTGCTTCTTTTAATAGGATTGCATATATGTTTAGTGAGTGCTTTGAAATAATCCTTTTTTATTATTTCACAATATGATAATATTTATTTTTAAATGAACAGCATGTATGTTTAACATGCATTTTTCAAGAGTCTATAATTTATGTGAAAGCTATCATGGTGTAATAGCATTGTATGAAAAGCTCCTTTTCTTCATAAACCCTTATATTTAATCCCTCAAAGCAGCAAGCAACATGCTGGCCAGAGAATTAACTTCAGATTGAAGATAAAGAAGAGGCCAAAGTTAATGACAGCTACAGAAAGCTGAAAGATGTAATTCAAGTAGGAGGGTAACAGCTTGCAAAACAGGTTGCAATATTTGCTTTATGGTGAATAACTACTGCAAAAGAAAGTGTGTTTCCTGTGTCTACAGAAAACCACATTTTCTGATAGATTCTTAAACTTAGTGTTCCTGTGAACATGCAGTAAGTTAGTTAGAGGGGTTATGTTTAGCATGGCACTGGCTAGCTATTTGACTTCAGAATATAAATGGTAGTGCTGTGTAATACTAAATTAATTATCATGGTCAGACTTAAAATTTTTGTATCATGTTATGAAATATTGAAACAGAAAGGAAATCTGTTCAAAGGGAAAAGTAATAAATCTTACTTGCAGTTAAAACTTAGACTAAAATATACCATATTATTAGAAGTCAACAAAATTAAGACTTGTTCCTTACACTGAAGGTGCTCCCACATAAACATGCAGTAAATATTCTGAAAGGTACAGGTATTCACCAATTATTTTCGTTCATGTTCTGTATGAAGTGAGTTTGTAAAAATTGATGTGATGCCTCTAAATGTAGCAGGAGTTAAGAGAAGCTAAGTCACACAGGGATTTAGAACTATCTTGAAAATAAGAATTTCTTCATATGATCATTTAATGTCATCTGCTTGGGGTAATGTAAAATAATGTAAGCATCTCTTAGCAGTCAAAATGTGAACAACTTTTTCAGGTTTATAATGGGCATTTAAAAATAGGTTTTACGGTCATGTGGATGTAACAGGCAAATCCTGGGTCAGATTTTAGTTTTGGCCTGTATTCTGTCTTAACATAATTCACAAAATTTCAGATGTTTGAAGTTGGAAGGGGCCACTGGATGTCATGTCATCCAACCCCTCTGGTCAAGCAGGGACACCTACAACAGGATCCCCAGGGTCATGTCCAATGGCTTTTAAATACCTTGAAGAGAGAGACTCCACATCCTCCCTGGGCAAGCTGTGCCAGTGCTTGGTCACCCTCACAGGAGAAAAGTGTTTCCTGGTGTTCAAAATCTGATGTTATGAGACCTCTCCTCTGCCCCAGCTCAACTCTTTACTTCTGTCACAGACTTCCAGCCTGAATGATTCAGGAGCTTTTTCAGTTTGGCATGTCTGGATCTTTGTATTCACCTTTCACTTGTGCTGTCATTCAGTGCTGCAGGAGACTGCTTTGTTACAGAAGATCTGCACCTTTGTCCTTACTTGAAGGTGTAGTTTCCCTGGCATGGTGCTGCCATGTTCCCATTCCTCTGGGCTGGATCATGTTCTGCACACTCACTGTGGGGGAAAACATTGCGAGGCTCCCTGCAGTATACAAGAGTTGTTCCTTAAAGCATAGTACAAGTACATCGTAACAGCGTTCAGCTGGCATGGATACAGCACTGCCAGGGTTCAAATAAATTAAGAATTTTATTTGGAGAATGTACTTAAAACCTGCTGGAAACATATAATAATGTAAATACATAACAACATTCAAGCAGTGCAGCTGTCAAGATATTTTCATGTGCAGAAAGACACTGCTAGTAATTCTTTGCATCACATTGCATTGAGAGTACAGAAACTTGGTTCAAAGTACTATTTATTCTATTGAGAACAGAAACAGGGGATTTATATCTTCATATTTTGCATAGGGTGTCTGTGTAGTTTGCTACAAAATACATCATAAATTAAGGCTTCCTTTAAAAATAACAATTAGAAGTAATATAAAAATGACATGTTTTAATCACCATAATTGAAACCTCTTGGAGAATGAAGGCAATACAGTCTTGGGAGTTAAGTAGGGCAGTTTATTAAAACAAATGGAAGTGATCAATTCCAAGCTTTCCCAGTCTCAGCCTGTATACTAGAGAAGGAATAAACACTGCCTAAGAGAACACTTTAATGACAGAATCCTCTTATCTCAGATACCAAGTAATAAAAATAGTTATTATTGTCTGGTTGCAGCTAGCTAGCTTAGCCTTGGCATTAAGTACCACCTGCGTTTTTAAAGAAAGGCTGGCTGGTAAAGAAAGGCCACATGGGCCAGGAGGGGAGAAGGCTGTGACTTTCTATTGTGCATTCTCTCCTGCATGGTTCAAAAGGTAAAAGGCAGTGATGATGCTTTTGAAGGATTAATATTTCTTCTGTAAACTTCTGACACTAGCTTGTGCTTGAACCAGTTGCAAAGATTATAGCCTGTAATGGAAGATTGGTGTGGTCTGTGTTTTTAGAAAAATCAGGATCTTTTTCTAAAGGTTTGTTGTGTATTGCATGAGAGCAAATAAAATTAGTCTCTCTGCCTCTGAATTCGTAATGTTTTGATACTGAAAAAAAATTCCCTTGTTTGAGAAATACATCCAGGCATGGCATAAGCTACCTCTTTGTGAGGAATTTTGGAGTGGTGAGTGTTGGCTTCTCACTAGAGGCCCATCTTGAACTGAAATGTTTAAGTTCTATTCTTAAGCTTATTTGAAAGGAATCACAGATCAAAAGTTTTTTAACAGAATCTTCTGGCTGTAGAAATTGGTATCTATCATAGCACTCAGTTGCTTCACTTCTGGTGAATACAATGGAGTTAATGTTTTTTCTCTCATTACTTCAGCCTTTAGATCTCAATTCAGCAAAGTAGTCTAGCACAAGAGTATTGTTATGTAGGCAGTCCTGTCAAAATAATGATGCTCTTTAGATCCTAAGTAAGCACACTTTCATCTACTGTGTCAGTATTGTGGAAGGCTTTACATGAAGAACAGAGGTCAGGAGATAGTTCTTCAGCTGGAGATAGTTCTTCTTCCAGAGAAGTCACAGAAAATAACACTATTAAATTGTTTTTCCACTCTACATAGCAAAATATTCTTAATACATGTTGTTTTTTTTTTCCCCACAAAAGAATATTCGTCACAGTTTTATCTTTCCATGGTTCATCTTTTGTTATGATACAGTCAGCATACAACAGTTGACATTAGTATTTTGCATGGTGTGAATGTGTCAAAACACAGGTCAATGGCCTCAGCTCTAGGACAAAGTTCTCTGCCTCTGATGTGCCACTTTGTGCTGCTGCTTCTAAGACATTCAGTTTATCCCTTTCCATTATGTACCTTGAAGATGGGTCATGAGCATGAACAAAGGGAAAGTTTGCCTTTGAATGTCATTTACCAACGTGTCAGCTTTGTCCTAGGTCATGAAGTCATTCATCTGAGTCTTAGAAAAGCCTGTACCAATGCCCTGTTGGGCTTGCTGTCCTGTCTGTAAGGAGCTGACTGGTTTTTAAGTTCAAATGTACTCATGCATTACTGAGGGTAATCCCAGAGTCAGCTCTTTCCTATTGACTGGTTCTAGGCTTCAGACAGACTTTTCTAGAAGAAAACACAGGGAGTTTATTGAATCTGCACAATTAAAAGATCCAGCTTTTTTTAAAAAAAATGATTTGTGAGCTTGATGATTCTGTTTATAGTAAAAAAAAAAAGCAGTGGTGTCTTAAAATTTCAAGTGTCTGTAACACCTTCCTACTTGAACTTTCTGAATCATCTGAAGAATTTGGTATGTTTCTCCTAACATCTCCCCAAAATAATGCTGTTCATATTGTGCTGAAATCACTCCCTTCCAAGTCTGCTGAGCTTTTCTTAGTCATTTTCTTTCACCCTACCAGGAAAAGAAAATGACCTGCCAAGTAATTAGCACAATCTAGGTTAAATAAAATCACCTTATCTTCAGGACATTTCATATACCTTGTTATGAATGACAGCACTGGCATCAATTCACTTCTTGCCCTTAAATGCTGTAGTTGTGGTTAACAGGTTTCATGTGATGGGCACATGGAGATGTTCAGAATTGCAGATAATGGTCCTTCGACTCCTTTTGACCTTTCTTCTCTCATTGGATGGGGCAAGCCCTAATTCATTCTTCTGAGATATGAAAAATATACTTCCTTATTTCTTACAAAACATAATTATTGCTTCACTAGTAAGCTATAGAAGTTTTTTTTTATAAGAGTTTTTTGTCATGGGTGGCCAGTTAAAACTGGTTTCTTGTTTGATCTTTAACTGAATGTTATAGTTAAACAAACAATTTGCTGACTTAAATGCCTCAAAATACTTGGAGAAGTCCAAACCCATTAGCTGTTTTGGATGACCTTGAGTTTATAGAAGAACATCCAGTGTACTGCATGTGCCTTTCTAAGTGTCTCTGGGTTTTTTGCTGTGGGGATGGGCAGCTGTATGTGCATCCACATATTTCTGTTCAAAACATTTGCTCCTGCTTATGTAAACAAAACTTTCAGTGGTGGGACATCATTATTGTAATTGTGTGTTGTTGTGAATGATTTTCAGTTATGGTATGAAGTGGCAGAATAACAATATGAGCAGTCATAATGCTACTTGGGAAACAGCCCATTTCTCATACTTCACGTAGCCTGTGGGGAAGTTCTTTCATTGCTTCATGTGCTGAAGTTTTTGTGAGGAAAATGTTGGAATTGCATATTACAGCAAATATGAGTAGCTTCTTGACTTTCATTAGTAGACTTCAAACTATAATTCGCTTAGGTTTTTACTGATTTAAGTGACTTTGGCTTAATTTCAGTCCTGCTGAAGTCAGTAGTTGAAGTGATTTTTACATTATTCTTATTTTAAAAAAATTAGAGTTGGTTTGTGCTAATGGATAGATTATAAAAGTTGCTACTTAGTAGATGGGGTTTAATCTTGCTGGGCAGTCATAGTAATTAATATGTGTAATGTGTCAGATTTTATTGTGTGTAAATATGGGAAAGATATTAACACATACAAGGTGTCAACACTATTTCATAATTTGTCTGAAGTAGAATAATGTTGGCAGAAGTATTGGCATGACAACTGTAAAAGCTTATGACTGTAAGAAATGTTTATTTTCCATTTATATTTATAAAAATCAGTTTCTGCTTTAATTTCCTTCTGTGTGTCCCATACAACATTGACAGTACTGGAGACTTTGGGCATTGGTAGTAGTTGTGTACTGACTGGATTACTTTATTGTTAGTGATGACATTTAATGTGATAATTTAAAAAGCTTGTGAGAACTGTAGGTGCCTATGATGACTTCTTGAGCATTTATAGTATACCTTCTAAAATCTTCATTCTCTAAGACCACATCTGCAAAATTCAAGCTGTTTGGATGCAAATTGTTAAACTACATTTTTCCCTAAGAACACCTTAAATGTTCAGTTTAGTTGATGTGGTAATATGTTAGGTAAAGTAAGTATTGAAATAAGTACTTCTCAGGTTAGAAATTTCACTGTGCATCTTTCTTGTCATATCTTGTTGGCAACAGATCTGTTGTGTAAAGTTGAGGTTTGATTCTTTGAAGCAAGAAAGAGGTTATATTTTATATGATGTTTATTTATTGATAACAGTGGTAATTTTGTCTTTCCTGTGGTCATACATATGTATATATAATACTTTAAAGTGCACTTTATTAGGCAGAAAAGTGAGATGTACTGTATAACTGATAGTTTTTTTTATAGAATACTGTATTTCCATATTTATCCTGTTTATGCTAATCAAGCGATGGCTGTGTATTCATTTTAGGAGATTTTCATTCTGTGCTCGTCGATGTGGCTGTTTTAACTCTGTAGTTTTTATGTCTGAAGATGGGCCATAGAAATACAAACAAGGAATTGTATCAGCAGTATTTCATTACCAAAGCTGAGAGATGTCAGACATAATTACTGAGACTAACATCTGGAGTGGTTTATTGAAGGAAAACCTGCCAGTATTGTTAGCACATACAAAGGAGCATTATCCATATGTATGAAGCTTTGTAACTGGAGCAAGTTGGGCAAGTACTGCAAGTGAAAGGTATAAAACACAACAAAGATAATTTATGAATTGTGCCTGCTACAGTGATGTGTTTCAGTAAACTACTCAAAAGAAGCAGCATCAAGGTAGTGAGTACTGCCCATCTGTGGAAGAATTTAGCAAAATCTTTGGGATACAGATTTGAGCTTGTACTGAAGAATGAGGTTAAATGAAATGTGGGACTCTAGCAGAGAAAAGCTCCAAGGCAGCATGTGGCTGTAGAATGACCAGTTGAGTTTTGTGCCCTTTTATCAGGCCACTGTTTAGCTCTCTGTAATGGTTACTGTTGAAGATGGTTTTGGCACATTGAGGGTGTTGCTACTGGCTCTTCTTCTGCCAGGAGTTTGAAAGGATGGTTAGGAAAAACCATCCTTTTGACTTGCCTATGCTCTCCAGGCTGTCTATTCACAGTCTCTCCGAACCAGCAGAATGGGTGACAGTGAGCTATGAATATCTGATAATTTCAATGGGTATAAAGCCTATCACTTACTTTGATGAATGTAAGGTATATAGAAATTGCTGAGGTGGAAATCAAGAAATCTCGTTCTCAGTTGCTTGGAATTTTCCTACCAACTTTTTAACATTTTCTGCATGAGGGTTCATGTCACAGATAGGATTTTGTGCAACTGCTGTGCAGCACAAAGATTTAGTAGTGGATTAGTGTATTATAAATGGAGACAAAACTATATACATATTGCATCTGTGTTTTGAATTTTTTATTACTGTGGGGTTTTTCTGGTTATGATTTACAGTAGCACCCAGTAACATTAATAAAATTATTCCTTTAAATCCTCTGTATCTATGGTATCTATCTGTATCCATGGTTACTTATCAATATCTCTCCAGCAGGTGTATTAGAATAATAGATTAAAATTTAATACTATTGGAGGGATAAAATTGATAATTTAAATAGTGCTCCCATGAATATGCTCAATATTAATTTTAAAATTTCTATTTTATCCAGTTTACTCATACATCTCATTATTCTCATGCATATTCACTTTCTGGCCTTTTTTCCCCCCTGTTGTCTGTAAGATGGCTTAGTGATTGTTAAAAAGACTTAAAATGTTGCTGTCAAATGCCTTGTAACTGGGACATCAAAGACAGGTTACCTGTGGTTTTGGTTTCTGGATATTTTCAATTTTTAGATAATTTTTGAATATATTTTACACAAATTGTTTTAAAATAACTTTGCAAAAAAAGCTGGTCACAAAGTTTTCAGGTAATTCCTCTACCACTTTTGGTATTATGTACCTGTACCACCACAGGTTCTATGATATATGCTTGGAAATGTAGAAGAAATATGTAACTGTAAAATGTTTTTTTGTGTGAACTTGCAAAATAACCAACTTTTGGAAAGTAATGATCTCAGTTGATTGTTTCCTATTGACCTGCATAATAAAGAACAAGATTTGTTACATGTAAAATGGAATGCATTTACTGATTGCAGACCAAATATTTGAGCTTAAGTCTGTATGTTACCGTGAAAGTTAACTTGCCCACAAAGGTGGTAGATGTCCCATCCCAGGAAAAACTGAGTATCAGGTTGGGTGAGGCTCTGAGCAGCCTGATCTGGTTCCAGATGTCCCTGCTCTTTGTGGGAAGGCTGGACTAGATGGCCTTCAAGGTTCCTTTCCCACCTAAACTGCTCAATGATTCTAAGTGGCTGTTAATTGCTGGTTGCAGAGCAGATGGACTGCCCTGTTTTTTTAGCTATGGTAAATACTTGTTTACAGATTTGCCCTCAGCAAGGGTTTCAATTCATGCTTAATTACTAAGAACAAATGAGTCCCCAAGGAGATGTCAAGTATTTCATTATATCTGCAAAGAGCTAGAGTACTGTTTCAATTACTGTAGTCATTTTTTTCTATACCAGCTATACTCAGTCCACTGGGAACATCAGTATTGTTTAGAATCAAATAATCTTTGGCTTAAATTTTTTCATTTTTTCCCTAGTTTTTTACAGTTTTAGAAAATTAGACAATTCTCAAGCTTTAATTGTAAAATTTACAGCTTCATTAGAAGAAAGTAATAGCCTATTAGTCTGATATCTTACGTGTCTGAGACTAGTATTTTATATTTAGAAAAGTCATTTCAACTGCACCAAAAGTCAATAAAACTAGTGAGTATGGTGCACCCAGTATCTTTTAAATAATTTTAGTAAGTCCAAATCATATTGAAGATTTCCTGCTTGGGAGGCATTATAAGGAATTTTCTTTTGGGGATGAGCTAAAACCCAGTGATTTGAGATGTATGAGAAATCTCCAGGTTTTTTATAAAAGGTGTTTGCTCATATGATGAGTTGCATTTACTTTCAATATTAAGTGTTTAAGAGGCCACGGTGGATTTAATCTTGGTCAGCTGTAAACTTTGTGAAACTCATGCATAATGTATATGGATAATGTGAGTAAATTAACAGTAGTCTAGTATTTATTTTAGAAGTAATAAACAGTGTAATTTATTACACTGATATGTCAATTTTTCATTTAGATCCGTTTTTGCATAGAAAGAAATACTGAAAATATGGTGCTTGACAGTCTTATGGATAAAACTGCAATATATAATGTGCCAGTTCGGAACTGAAACCTCTGTTTAATGAAGCTATGCCAATGCAACAGATTTATGTTGCAAACAAATCTTCTGTATCTGAAGACCAAGTTCAGCACTTGTTTCTGTACATATTACTGGTTTGGTTTTGCTCAAAAGACAGTAAGTAGAGCATTTATTACTAAAGCTAAAACACAACGTAAACCCAAACTTATCATGTTTCTGAACAGAATGATGATCATTATTTAAAAGACCATGCATCCTGCTCCCTCCCTTACAAACCCCTTTAATAACCTTCATGTAATCCTTTAATCCTGTAAGCTTTTATCTGGGGCTTTGTATATATTACCAGAGCAACTTACTTTCATTACAGCATCATCAAAGAATGGATTTCTGATGTTCTGTAGTGCACAGGGAGAATTAAGAATTTTTAAAAACCAATTCCTTTCTGTTAGTGCTTTTCCTTTTGGATGTATTTCCCACCTGTTTCTCATAATATATTTGAAAGGCTGGGCATTTACAGCTTGGAAGTATAGTTACAAAATCTTGCAATTTAATATTTTTCTGCAAAACTTCTTAGTGAGAAATAACTTCAGGAATGAGGAATGTCATGTAACTCAACTTAATAATTTATGGTCTGAGAGTTTTCTCCATAGCTTGTATAACAAGCTGACCTTTTGCAAATTGCCAAGACAGGAGGAATAAATGATTGTTACATTGAAAAATATGTATATAGTGACTGTTGCATTTTTAGTTTTGAAGGATGAAGGTATGATCACGTTCAATCTTTATTAGTGGTTGATACAAAATTAAAGTTTAACTAATTTTCTTAAAAGCTTGATTGTTATGAAAAAGGTTCCATTTAAATTAACATTTATGTCACTACTCTGATCTTAATTCAGGACAGATCTGTAAGTTCTTCAATCAGTTGTAATTATTTTAAATATAATGTAATTTTTAAAATTACATTTAATTACACTTTTTTACATTTCATTTAATTTTTATTGATTGGATTGAAATTAACGCTAATGTCCAGCTGTTGTCACTAAATAAGCTGCAGAGTCCTGTATTTGTTTTATGCTTCAAAAATGGGATCATAGGCTTTGTGTAAGTGTTCTCAGAAGAGTCATGGTGTGGGTAAAATCCAGCATTTTATTAAAAATCTATTAATTATATGGAAACCTGTGGATTTCATAATTCTCTGTGGTAACCAAAATTACTGAAGAGATGTGTTTGTGTTGAAGGACTGGAAATGCTCTTCTTAGATTGTTTTTGCTGTGATCCACTGACAGCAGGATCATGGCTGCTTCTCACCTTCTTTGGAAAGACTGTTCTGACTTTTTTTCACAGCCTCTCTCAGGAATGTGTATAAAAGTTTGACATCTGTCTGCATATGAGGTATTTCTACATGATTTTGTGGGGAAAAAAGCAGCTAAACTAAGAGGAGATACAGCTTTCTAGGCTAAATTTGAGGCATATTTTATGAGCCTGATTTATGTGAACAATAACTGTCAGTATTTGGGCAACAAGTAGTGTCCAGTTTTGTTACTATATATTAATAACATATAGTATATATAATAATATATTACTATATATTAAATTAACCTGTTTAGAAGGGCTGAAAATTATAATCCGGTCTCTTTTGAAGAATCTGCTGAGGATTACATTTTTAAGGGGGCAATATATTTGCTGAAAACATTTTATGTTATTTACTTATCGTGTTCTTTTCATCATTTTACTGAAAAGTTTGGGCCTAATATTTGTCACTGCAAGTGTTCAGCCTATAAATTGTTGCAGAGAAATGTAATAAGTATTGAAAGAGGCCTAGATTATTTGCAGGGGATGAAAATTATTCCTAAGTCTCCAGCTTTTGTGAGGAAGAAAAAATGTCACATTGACTATACATTAGAAGAAGGAAGAATTTTTTACTAAGTCTTTATAGAATTCACATTATACACTTTGTTGATGGAATGTTATTTTTATTTTTAATTCACTGTTAAAATAATGAGCTAGTTAGTTGATGTTGGGGGTGTTTCAGTGATTCCTCACTGCAGATGGAGAAGGTACTTGCTGGTTTTACTCCACCCAATAAAGAGCTTTTTTCCAAAGTTGCATAAAATAAACTTATCTAGAACTATGTAAATGGAAGTTGGAAAGGAATAAAATTGAATATAAAAAAATTTGCAGTCACTCTTCTAATAATTATGATTTTCTCTGTCTTCATTCTATAGGTTTCACAAATTTCTCTGTTTCCTTTAATTTTTTTCAACAATTGTTTTAAGATACACTGGATAATTATTTTTGATCATGTCTTTTTTGATGTCTCTTTGCATTCTTAATTTTCCTTCTGTAAAGAAAGGATCTGAGGACATGCACTTCTATTTTTAAAGCTAGTGGTGTTTTTTAATCAGTCTTGAAATAAACTTGCTTATTCAGATCACTGGCTCTCAGTATGCCAAGAAGACCTCTCATTTATTTGTCTATGTATTTATTTTTATACGACATCTTTCTGTTTCACTCTCTCCTGTTCTTCAGAATAAACACCTAATTCATTGACATTCAGGGACCTCAGCTACAGAAATTAAAGATATTTACTGTTTGTGTTAGTTAGGGAAAAGGAAGAAGTAATGTACCCTCCCAAGATAGATAAATAAATCCAGGAGGATTTACTATTTTTATATCGATGAAAATTCAGCACATTCGCTTGCTATGTGTAGTCCAGGGACCTATTTCAGTATCTACAGTAAAATGTGGAAGTTGAATAACAAAATTTATGTTTTCATGATCTTGCACATGTTGTATGATAAATTGCTGTTGTCTGTTGGGTTAAATACAGTGGAGATGTGCTGGGATAGAAAGAATGGTGGGTGATTTTTCTGTCCCTCTGTTCTTCAATCAACCTTGACAATTGAAAAAAGGCAGTCTTGGTAAGGAAAGATTTGCAGCATGTTCTGGGAAGAATTTTAATATGACTAAATCTACATCCTTTGCATATTGACTGGTAATTATTGAATATGACTGCTAGTGGGGGGAAAAAAGCCATCCCTTATATAAGCTGACAACTTCTTGCACTGTGGGACTTTGCAAATGAATGAACACCTGAGAAAGCCCAGAAGAAGCTACAAAAACGTGAGAAATTGTTGAATATTAAAAAGAGATGAAGGAGAAAGAAAAGGAGAAAACTTGCTGTCTGTATTCCTTTATGTAGGCTACTGCAAGGAGGGGCAAACAAACGCTGTTCAGTGTGTCTTGACTGCTGCCACAAATGTCCTGGAACCAGGCAGAGCAAGCAGTGAACATGATTTGTCAATGAGCAATAATCTATCTGATTTTCAGGGCCTGAAGTGAGAAGCATTGCATGCAAATCCAGAAAAAATACTGAAAGAGCTTAGCTGTCGAGCCATGGTGCTTTTTGGGTGCTGCAGTGAAATGCTGGATTGTCATTTGGTCTTCCTGATACAAGCAGGTAGTCAAGGGCAAGCATTTCGTGCAGCCTGTTTGGGGTCATCAGCCATAGCTTTAAGGAATGTGGAGTGAAGTTCTGTCACTCATTGAGTGTAGGCAGTCTGGGATTGTGGGACAACAAATAAAAACAGAATTTCATGTTAAAACCTTCTCCAAATTGTACTACGCCTAATTGAGGAGCCTTTTCACCATTTCGTGGTGTCTTCACTGCTGTTGTAACCTGCTTTCAACTCCATGCACGGCTTCTGTCATCCACATAAGACCCAGTGGGGCAAGAATGAATGATTTTACTTAATTGTTTTTCTGTAATATTTATGCCTAGAAATTTCTTGTATTTTCTGTGTGGACATTCATATCTCTAATGAACAGGGGCTTGCTTAGTCAGTAAAAGTTGGAATCGTGAAGGAGGCCTGCGTCAATGACAGAGTGCTTCTGTCTGCCCCCGTCAGGTATGCCTTGAAGGAAGGGTACTGAGAAAGTTTCAAGAAACTGAAAATAGCGTTTTAGATTGCAATAGCGATTTCAACCTTAAGTATATAGCATCACTGAGGCTGCACGCTGTAATTACATTGTCAATTGAGAATTGCTTAACACTTTTGATGCTTTAAACTATGACAGACTAATTCTGAGAAATGGTATTTTAGTTCTGTGGCACTTGCAGTGGTGCACAGCTGCTTGAAATTTCTGAATGTACACTATTTTCTGCTTGAAATTGGAGACAAAAAGGAACCTCTGAAATGAACTGTCAAGTTTCCTTTAAGGGAGATGATTCAGATCTAACCTTCCACGGTAGGTGGTATCGCTGCAGATGAATGAAGAATTCTGCAAGATGTAATGCCATTTTGCCAGCAGGAAAACACTTCACATTTAAGATAAAAATGCTTTTTTGAAAGCTCCTGGCAGACACAAAGTGACAAGGTAGTTCCTAGGCATTAGGTCTATATCTGGATAGAAGACATCAGAAGTACAACCCTGGGACAATATATTCAAGAAAAGCTAGGATGGAATGAAGGTAATACAGATTGAATTTGTCCCTGAGGTTTTTTTGCTCAGAAATCTTGTAAATGTCACATTTTAGTTTTTGCAAACTTTATTTAAAATAAGATTTCTTGTGCTGCAGTGTGTGTAACTGTCAGGATGTGTTTGTGAAGCTGTATACCTGTCAGTCAGACCAGATCGCTGAGATTTGACAGAGCTACTGCCTCATGTCTGTACTTTCATAAACTTTTCATAAGTCCTTTCATCAAAGATGGAGAAACTTGCTGTTGAAGTTATTAGTGTAGTTGTTTGGGTTTTTTCTTTTTTCTTTTTCTTTTTCTTTTTCTTTTTCTTTTTCTTTTTCTTTTTCTTTTTCTTTTTCTTTTTCTTTTTCTTTTTCTTTTTCTTTTTCTTTTTCTTTTTCTTTTTCTTTTTCTTTTTCTTTTTCTTTTTCTTTTTCTTTTTCTTTTTCTTTTTCTTTTTCTTTTTCTTTTTCTTTTTCTTTTTCTTTTTCTTTTTCTTTTTCTTTTTCTTTTTCTTTTTCTTTTTCTTTTTCTTTTTCTTTTTCTTTTTCTTTTTCTTTTTCTTTTTCTTTTTCTTTTTCTTTTTCTTTTTCTTTTTCTTTTTCTTTTTCTTTTTCTTTTTCTTTTTCTTTTTCTTTTTCTTTTTCTTTTTCTTTTTCTTTTTCTTTTTCTTTTTCTTTTTCTTTTTCTTTTTCTTTTTCTTTTTCTTTTTCTTTTTCTTTTTCTTTTTCTTTTTCTTTTTCTTTTTCTTTTTCTTTTTCTTTTTCTTTTTCTTTTTCTTTTTCTTTTTCTTTTTCTTTTTCTTTTTCTTTTTCTTTTTCTTTTTCTTTTTCTTTTTCTTTTTCTTTTTCTTTTTCTTTTTCTTTTTCTTTTTCTTTTTCTTTTTCTTTTTCTTTTTCTTTTTCTTTTTCTTTTTCTTTTTCTTTTTCTTTTTCTTTTTCTTTTTCTTTTTCTTTTTCTTTTTCTTTTTCTTTTTCTTTTTTGTTTCCTGCTTCCTTAGTTCTTAAAATAGGTGTTCTAAGTTGAGTCCTTTAATTTATTTTTGACAAAAACCTACCGTGGAGGGTACCTCATTCTTGTAGTGTGAATCATAGACAAAATGCTGTTCCTCAGTTTTCTTCAATTACACCTCACCAACAGTTAAAGTAAATACTCTGCAATCTTTGAAATGTGTGGCATGTGTAGTCAAATCAAATCTCTTTCGTTTTCTTGGTCTTGTTTCCTCTTTTATAAGTCTTAAGGGACACATTTAAATCTTGACTAGATTCTCTTGTAGACTTGTCTTTTGTTGATGTACCTCCATAGGTTTCTTAGACTTTCTCCTGGTGCACATCAGCACATCCACAATCAGAAGTGGATCCACAGCCAATCCAGTTGAAGGAATCATTCCAAATAAAGGTTCTACTGGAGTGCTGTACTGGTTAGGCATGGAAACCAAAACAGCTATAAGTCAGTCAAAGTCACATACAAAAATTATGGCAGGATAAAAAACCCTTTGAAAAAATAGATGGTATGGATTTTCTTTTTTGAAACTTAGTGCTTTGGGATTTCATTAAAATTACAAGCTGTACATCCTAGAATTCTCTGTGAGGTTGTTGTCAAAAACCAGATCATTACCTAACAGTTGCTTAATAGGCTGCTCAAGTGAAGCTATTATTAGAAAACATTCTGTTTAGCAATGTATTTTTTTACTTTTCTTTTTTTTTTTTTGAAAGGATTGCTTTTTTACATAATTTTCAATATGTGACTTTGATACCATGTTAGCTAATTGCTAGAAGAAAAAAAAAACATGTCTGTGTCTTTTGGGAAGCTTGATTCATTATAGTTTTCCCTCCCCCAAAGTTCTCATGAAGTGATAATAACAAGCATTTTTACTAGATACAGGTTGAGTTACTTAAGAAATAGTAGAAATGGTTTGGTGCCTTACATGCATACCTTTATTGCTGCTCTTAATGTCAAGGGACTTGTTCTGAAGCATTTTTGGCCTTCAGCTTCTTTATCATAATACTAGAACGTTGTACAGTTCTGATGGAGATGGATTTAGACTATTTATTGACTGGATGTTTTTCTTGAAGCAGGCGTGGTGAACAGAAAGAATTCATTGAAATTCACTAATGTGCATAATTCATCTATCATAATTTAACAAATGGAAAAGACTAAGACATGCTGCCATCCATCACAATTATTTAACTACACTCCAGGGTGTGATAAATCGTATTAAACAACTTTTGGCTTAGCAGATTCAGAGAATTGTACTGAGCAAGCTGCATCTTCTCTGTCAGCTTTCTGCTGCTGTTCAGTGACTTGCAGTTTTGACATGTGTTACAAAACATTTAATTTAAACTAGAGATTTTTCAAAGCTGTTTTAAAAACAAACTTGCATAGAGACATAAATAGCAGCAACCAACCTTAAATAGGAAGCCATACTATGATTGCCCTTTAGAAGTACAAGTACTGTTTGTTCACTGGATTATATGGTGGGGGGCCAGGGCTGTCAGGGAGCTGATTTTCTTACCAGGCAGCTGTGTCCAGAGTAAAGGGCAGGTAAATCTTAGTGCAGTCCTGAGACTATTTAGCCCTTATGTGCAGCAGGTCCCTCAGTTTTTTCTTTCCTTGTTAAGATTAATGTACTAATGTATGTAGCCTGGATGATAGTTTAAGAAGCAAGTTCAGTAGAGAGGAAAATCATTGGGTTTTTTTGGTTTTGTTTTAGTCTTTGTTGGTTTGTGGTTTTTTGGTTGTTTTTTGTTGTTTGTTTGTTTGTTTGTTTGTTTGTTTTTTGATCCTGTGTAATGGTACTCCACAAAAGACTTCCATGGAAAACAAATGATGGTGTGCTAACTCTGGTTTCCAGGCCTTGGCACGTGATGATTTAGGGTGAGCATTTGCTTCTGGACCACATCTCTGTTTGTGAAGGAGCCTACCAGAGATGGGTAGAATTACTGAGGGGATGCAGGAACAGCAGTGCCTGGTAGTGACTCCACAGGGTGGGATAAGCTTTCTGTTGGATGAAGCCCAAGTCTGGAACATTGTGGATTGATGTGTTGTAACACTGTTGCCAACTGCTGAGTTAACGTCTTCATCCTCTGTTTATCGTAGCAAGCTCTAAAATTCTAGGATTTCAGGGCTTTCAGACTTCCTCTAAACTATTGGAATGTGGCTTCCATTGGACCTGTAGCATCAGCTTGGAGAGTCTGGCTGTAAATCCACATCTGTGGCTCTGGTCAGTGTAGCAGGATGGGTGTGAGGTCTGCGCTTTGCAGAACAGTCTTTAATGGATTCCTTTCCTAATCCTGTCCTTTTCCTCTTCCCTCCATTATCTCCTTTACTCTTTAGTGCATATCATTGTGCTGAGGTGTTGCATCAGTGTTCACTGAGTTGAGGGACAGGGAACTCTTAAGTGTTGTTCTCTGCACTGTTGTTTCTGCTCTTCCCATGCTCCTTGGTTAATTATTCTGGTTGCTTTTTTTAGGGTACCTCTCTGATGCTTTCTTTTCTGTTACCCATGTTTACCCTCTCCTGATCCTTTCAATATATTCCTTAAATCAGATGTGTTCTTTTCCTTCCTTTGCAAAGAAACACTTCTGTATGCTTTCCTCCCCTCCTCCATTAGTTACTGCAGAATTTGCTGCTATTCCTGTGTATAACTCATTGAAAATCTAAAGTCACGTTCCCTGCTATCATGCTAGAATGAATGTTCAGACTGCAGTCTTTCCCTTCTCCAATAAAAGCTTCTTGCTGTTGGCCTTTCTGGATTATCATGTTTGTGAATTTGCTGTTGGCTGTGTCTGCATCTTTCTTCCCTCTTTTCTTCCCTTGAGCCAAGCTCAATAGTTTTACCTACCTGCTACTCGGGGTCCTCTTGAAGCTGAACACCAGCTATCTTCCATGCCCCCCAGTTAAGGGACTTCTTCCATATGCTTATCTTCATTCAAAAAACATCTTCTAACCTGACACTGAGATTATGTGCCAGTAATTAGTCAAATGATTAGGCTGTGGAGCAGTGAAAGGCAGCCTAAGATGATACTAATTAGGGGCTTTTGGCAATGTAGTGAAAGATGAACAAAGATGATTACGAGAGAGTTGGGCCTTGAAGGCGAGGATTTACAGTTTTTAGTAAAGGATTTACAGTACAGAAGCTGTTGTTGATCTGCCATCTGTGAGAACTGCTGCAGCAGTGTTAATTTGAGATGCTATCTTGAAACTCTCTTCGTGCATAACTCGGCATAATAGTGGTCCTTTTTAAAATAGTGAAGCCATCTTTATGGCTTTATTTTTCCTTTGTCTGTTGGGTGTGGGCCTTCACAGTGATCATGTTTTGCTTTACCAAAAAAGATTTCAAAATTTGTTTCTTGTCACATTTCATGGGTGACAGTTGCACCACATAATGCTGAGGATATTGTAACACAGGGAATAGTTCCCTTTAAATAAAATGCCAGAGTTTGGGCATTGCAGATATACAAATCATAAGATCAACAGCAAGTAGGCACAGAATGAGACTCTGATGCCTTCTCTTAGCAAGGAAGGATGTGATCAGAGGGCGGCTGAGTCAATGTGCAACATCCCCGTTACCCCCATGTCCTGTATCTACCTGGCTCTGCAGTATGGTTGGTTAAAAGGATGGACTGTGAATAGGCCATTTCTTCAGTATGCTTATTTTGGGAAAACAAATCATTACAAAATAAAACAGCTTCCCCCCCAAAACCAAAAAAGGTGAAGGGGTTGGAGTATGGATGAATGCCACTAGTCCTTTGGCACCGAATAACAGATCTATTGCTGCAAATCAGTGAAGGAGGAAAATTACTGTAGTGTGAGTATAGCATTTACCTTAAATAAGTCTACAGTATTCATGAATTTGAAGCTGGACTAAAATAGTTCCCTAAAAAATTGGAAGGTAAATGTGCCAGAAAGAGTAAGAAAAATAAGTAATATAAATTTTGTCTCATTCTGATTGCTTAAATTAATTATTGGTTGCTCTCAGGCTTACCTGAGGCTACAGGAAGAAAAGAAAAAAAAAGAAAAAACTGCCAAAGAACATGGGAAAATATGTCTGAATTTAATGTATGCATAAAATGTGGGAACTCATCTTGTAAATGAGGCAGTTTTCTGCAGGAAGGAGATCCATTATTTTGTAGTACTTTCACAACTGTGGAGAAGCAGAGGTGCATTTTGTCAACCATGGTTTAAATTTTACATCAATAAAATAACATTCTAAGCTATAGAAACTGTTAAAAATAGTGAAACTGGCCATTCATCTTGCAAATACTCATCTAAATTTTAAAGAACAAAAACTTAATATAAATTTTACTCTAGAAAGTTCTCATGCATAGAATTCCCTGTCTCCATGAAAATTTTTTTAGTCCTTTATTTAGTTTGGTTTAGCTCTGTTTCTTTAGCCCTATTGTTTGCAAATCAATGCCTTTCTAAATAAAATACCAGTTTTCCCAGAACACTGCTAATCAATTCATGCCACAGGTGAGTTATGTCACAATTTTTTTACCATTGTGAATAAAACAAATTGTGTGAAAAGGCGTGTGTGTGTGTTCCTGAAAGTCTCAATCTGTCTTAGTGGAGCTATTTAAAAAGAGCAGTGACTTCACTGATTGTGAGGATATTTTCTGCAATAGGTGGTTGTTTTGCATCACTACTCTGAGTGTATGGCTTTATATGATAATTTCATGGCATGTTTTGGAGTGGTAGGTTCTATATAAAAAAGTCTGGCTTTCTTTTTTTATGTTTAAGTTGGTTGGGGTTTTCTGGTTTGTTTGTATGTTTATTTTTTTTAAGAAAGGCTAGATCTGTGAAAGAATTTCCCTGCTTCACCTTTTAGAACTTCTTTATAGATTAGGAATTGCCTGGTATTGTCCCTACTGCTGTTGTTGGCAATTTGTGTACCAGCATCATAAAACTGTGAAGCTATATTGGTGTGCTTACTTATCGTGAGAATAAGATGTTTCTTTCTTACAGTTCATTGGCAGTTACTTCTGGAAGCAGAACTAATATGGATTTGGAAGAAGTAGAAGAAAATATATGCAGAATATTACTAATTGCAATAATAGAATTGTTTGGTGTATGCTTGTTAAGACAGGAGGAAAACTAAATTAGGTTACAAAAATGGAAAGGAAGTGGAGGAAAGAGATACAGATGTGTATTTAAAAGTAAGTTAGGAATTGTTTAAAATTCGTAAAGACAAAGCATTAAAAGGGTGAATAGGATGACCAAGTCTGTCAAACAGACATTCATTTGGTGCAGAGTAGCATGGCTGCCTGGGAATAAACTGTTTTACATATCTGTATTTCTTCATTGGGTAATTTCACTCAACATGAAGTTCTGAGAGATGGATTTTTTTCCTCAGGAGAATGTGGTGTTTTGAGCGAACAAGTTTAACTTTTCAGAGATATGTGACATTTAATATTTGTAAAATGTTTGATTTGGTGCCATGTGAAAGTTGATTTAGAAATTGGAACAGTACAGAATCATCAGCATACGTCAAATGTCTTCTAGAAAAATGGTTAATAGGTAATCAGTGTGGAGCATGTGGAGGTCCTCTGAGGATTAATTTTAAATCTGATGGTGTTTAACCTTTTTATTAGTGGTGAGGAAGAAATACAGAATCATTACTGATAAAAGCATGTGGATGACAGCAGGTTTAGTGCCATGGTAAGGAGTGATGAGAGGATAGCTAAGTCATCTAGTAAGGTGTAACTGTATGTTCTGACACAGAAATGACAGGTGCCTCCAGCCTCAAGAAATATTATCAAGGAAACAGTGATTGAGAAAGATGTGGAAGCCATGCTTTGTGATGTGTGATCAGAAGTATCTGAAACAGGAGGAGCACTCGGCGTTATTACTATGCCATTTGAATACTTGATCTAACTCATGCAACATCTCAACTCATGAATGACCACAAACTCAGGAAAGCTCAGAAGAAGAACTATTCTGAACCATTAAGTCTTTGGAAGCACATCTTTGAAATTCCTTAAATCTAGAATCTATTCAGCAAGTGGTATTTACAAGATTTGATCTAGGTTTAGAAACATACTGTAGAGAACTGCTGTTTAATAATTGAGGCAGGCCTCTACTAAAAATAAGCCTGAAGGACTAAACAAATTCAGGCTGAGAATAAAGTGAATTAATTTTTGGAAAAAGTGGAGAGTTAAGTAGATGCTCCTTTGGTACCTGTGGACCTAATGGGATGCATGAGAGAGAGCTGGTGATGTCATTACAAGGCCATTCTTCATAACCTTTCAAAGATCATGGCAACTGGGAAAGGTGCCTGAGACCTTTCTAGAGGAGAACAAATGTCAAGAACAGCAAGTGAAAGGATCCAGGAAACAACAGGCAGGTCAGCCTCACCTGATGAGGTGATGGAGCAACTAATTCTGGAAACGGTTTTCAGGCATATGAAGGACAAGAAGATCAGGAGGAGTTAGCATGAACTCACCAAGGGGAAGAGACCAACATGGTGACCTTCTTGACCAACTTAATAACCAGCTATGATGAAATGGCTGGTCTGGTAGATGAGAAGAGGCCACCACATGTTGTCCACCTTGACTACAATAACTCAGAGAGAGGCTGGTGGAGTATAGGCTGAATGAGCAGACAGTGGACAGGCCCAAAAGGTGATGGTCAGTGGCATGTAGTCAGAGCTAGAGGCTGGTGACTGGTGATAGACTTGAGGGGTCCAGTCCTGTTCAGCACCTTCATTGATGATCTGGATGAGGGGGCAGAGCACACCCTCAGCAAGTTTGCAGGTGACACAAAATTGGAAGGGGTGGCTGATACACTGAAGAATTGTTCAGCAAAATGCAAAGTCTTGCATCTGGGGAGGAATTATCCCTGACATCAGTACAGGCTGGCGTCTGACCAGCTGGAGAGCAGCCTTACAAAAAAGGCCCTATGGATCAAGGTGAACACTGGGCTGACCATGAGCCAACAACAGGCCCTTGCAGTCAAGGCCAGTGGTATCCTGGGTTGCATTAGGAGTAATAGTAATATTTTATCAGTACTGTCAAATAATTGAGCTTAAAACCTCTGAGCTAGCCTCATCTGTCATAAATCAATGACACTGTCCTGATCTATCATGTTTGGAGACATGAGCATACATTTAGCTATTTTTATCTTTATCCCTATCCTGAAGCAAACTTTGGCAACTTGAGAGGGCATGACCTTCCCAGTGTAACATACTGGTGTCCCAGGAATATCATATGTTTTTTCACAGAGGATCAAAGATGCTTGTTCCAGCATTACAACCTGGAATAAATATCCCTTTCATGAGGCGTGGAACACAAATGAGTGGAAAGCAAGAAATAATTTGAATCAACCTGACAGTTTTTTTGGAGTTGCTCATACTTAGGTGATTACAGTCACTCACACACAGACCTGAAATGGTTTCAGCAAGGTTGGAAATTAGATTGAAGATTTGTATGGCCCCAATTTTTCTTTTTGTTGCAGTACATCATTTAAGTGAGTTTACTACTGACTTAATCCTCCTACAGGCAAGAATTGAAAGTAATTATTTTATCTGGGTAGTGTAGTGATAGTGCCCTGTTCTGCTGTGTGGGAGGTTCAAGAGCTCATTCCTCAGGTCATCTAAGCTTGGGCATGTCAGTGTTGCTGCAGTAATGTTTTCAGCAGTGTCAAATGTGGGTCTCTCTTGTAGCTGATGAGACCTTGTGAAAATACCAGAGGTTTCTAAAATTAATGAATTCCTTTCTTTCTGAAAGAAGGTTATAGATGTGATGAATGAAGTAAAGTATAATTTACTGCAAGAGATAATGACTAAAACCAAGGGAAAAAAAGCAGTAGCTAACTACATTTAAAAATAGAAAGTTATTTATACCTGTAGCACAGTTAAAGCCTGTTGTGCTATCTGAATTTAGCAAGCAGACCTGGGATTCAGCCTTAGCGCTGCTAATGACTGGAGGCATTATTGATGTAGTGAACTAATTACCCGTGTGATGAAGTTGCCTGCTGGAGGTTTTTGACTGCTTCATCACTGTGTCACCTCCTACAGGTTAATTCACAGGGCAGCACAGGTAAAAACCTCCAGGTGGAGGTCCTGCTCTCCTTCATCCAGTCACAGAGTCGTAATGACAGCAGTAACTAATATTGAGACGAGTATTTTCCTGAATTATTGATTGAGTAGAGCTGTATCAATGATTGTACAAGTAATGGTTGTATCACAGAACTAAAGTCTGTTGCACTTCAGTCACTGCATGGAAAACACATACATGGGGATGTTATGAAGAAAACCAAAAACAGTAACAGCCTTTCTCACCTGAAGGAAAACGCACAGAATTAAAAGAAAGGAAGGAAGAAAGGGAGGAAGGAAAGGGAGGAAGAAAGGGAGGAAGGAATGGAAGGAAAGAAAGGGAGGAAAGAAAGGGAGGAAGGAATGGAAGGAAGAAAGGAAGGAAGAAAGGGAGGAAGGAAAGGGAGGAAGAAAGGAAGGAAAGAAAGGGAGGAAAGAAAGGGAGGAAAGAAAGGGAGGAAGGAATGGAAGGAAGAAAGGAAGGAAGAAAGGGAGGAAGAAAGGGAAGAAGAAAGGAAGTAAAGAAAGGAAGTAAAGAAAAGAAGAAGGAAGGAAGTAAGGAAGGAAGTAAGGAAGGAAGTAAGGAAGGAAGTAAGGAAGGAAGTAAGGAAGGAAGTAAGGAAGGAAGTAAGGAAGGAAGTAAGGAAGGAAGTAAGGAAGGAAGTAAGGAAGGAAGTAAGGAAGGAAGTAAGGAAGGAAGTAAGGAAGGAAGTAAGGAAGGAAGTAAGGAAGGAAGTAAGGAAGGAAGTAAGGAAGGAAGTAAGGAAGGAAGTAAGGAAGGAAGTAAGGAAGGAAGTAAGGAAGGAAGTAAGGAAGGAAGTAAGGAAGGAAGTAAGGAAGGAAGTAAGGAAGGAAGTAAGGAAGGAAGTAAGGAAGGAAGTAAGGAAGGAAGTAAGGAAGTAAGTAAGGAAAGAAAGAAAAAGATTCTTCGTTTAGCAGGCAGGACAGGGGCTGCAGGGGCTTCAATGTCTGATTTAAAGTTTGAACTACATAAAATTCTTTTATGGCATTTGTTCTCAGATGTCTCAGTGCACACATTAGAAGTCAACATAAACAGCTTGTTTAATTAGATGATAAACTATTTCACTCAAAATTTATAGGGAAAAATACCATTAATAAAGTACTTTATTAAGGAAAAGAATGAGTACCAATGTGTTCTGTTTTTTATTTTACTCTACCCATTGCTGAAGTGGAATATAAACTTCTGATATATGGGGCAGAAGATTTATAAAATTCATCTGAACATTATTAGTATATAGAAGTGTTTAGGGTTTTTTTTTTCTGTTTTTAATTGTGGCATAGCTGAAAAACCTCTTGAGACTAGCAAAGCTAACACTGCCTTTGTTCTTTACTTAAAGCTAGAGCTGTGTTGTAAATAGTCTGTATATGAAAAATGTAAATTTTTCATCCGAGCTTAGTATGCTGTAGTATAACAGGATGCATTAACTGTTCTCTAACAATTGCAGAACTCATCAAGCAAATGGAAAGATTAGCCCTGAAATCAAGCTTCAAACTTTTATTTTCTCACAATCAATAGACAAGTAATGCATGTTGGATTTATAATGATATGAGATTGACTGCTTAAATCCTTTTTAAAGTTCAAAGCTGGAAACAGATTGTGTCTACAAGCAATCCACAGCAGAGTTTCTAAGTAGAGGCTTGTGATAAATAAGTGAAATTGGGTTTGACTGAAATGGCCCATCAGTCCCATATGGGTTTAGCAGGAAGATTTCAGGCTCAAAAAGACAGAGGTTTGGAGAAGCATCAAGCATTGGTTTCACAGCACCTGAGATTGCTTTGTGGAGTCTGTTGGGAGACGTAAAGACAAGAGGCTCATTAAAAATGAGTATAGCACCAGGGAGAATGATTGAGCTTCAAGTACACTTGTGTTTTTTAGCTTGAAGAGTTTAAAGGTGAAGATACATTTTAAAAGCTCAACTGGCAGATGAGAAGAATGCTGTCAGGTTTCTCAAAGAAATCCCTTTATATAGAGATAAATAGCATGTTATAGTAGTTTTTTGACAAGATCAAGGGAAGAAAAAAAAAAAGCAAACCCAAAAAATTACTCAGCTCAGAATGTCCTGATAGTAGGATGAAATAATAGTTAATCTCTCAGCTATCAAAATTGGCTTTTGATAAAACAGGTTGTCTTCAGTCCTGCTATCTGATAGCTTCAGAGGCAGTATTTACTGCCTGTAAAAGCTGTGAAATCTGGGGGAGAAATTAGTCTTGGGGCTCCCCTTGAGGATATTCTATCCATAATAGCAGTTCAGCTATGGTATCTTCAAGTTTGCTGTGGGTCCACTGCCTTAGAGATGGCTTTTACCTAATCAAGACTTTGAACTGTTCTACACTGCTGTATTTATTTACTTTAGAAAAACATTAGATTGTGCTTTAAAATCAGAATGTGGCTTCTTATTTGCTTTTTATTCGGATGTAATCTATGCTGTTAACAGGTACAGTTGTTACACAGTAGTTGAAGTAATACAAAATATCACAGGCCTCTACTAAAATTACTTTTGATTAGTCTGCAAGAACATAAGGATTGTTTGTCAATGTGTGTCCATTTACCTAATGCTGGAAGACTAGGAATGAGAAAGCCACATTGGCCTGGGAAGTAACACTTTGGTTTGGTTTGTGCAGTCAGAACAAGTGTCCTTTGGCTCAATCTGAATTGTAAATTTATGTGATAAATATGTTGAAGCAACATAGTCCTTTTTTTCATAATCTCATAGCATGAAATGCAGCTGATGACTGCTTGTTTGGTGAAAACTTGTGTGGCTCTTGGCACAACCATAGACAAAAGAACAGTGGCTGCTCAGTGTGTAACTTATGTTTGCCTTCATTCATATCCATTCATTCCTGACTATCCATTATAACACGGGGAAAACCTTTGTGGGGAAATTGAATAGCACCATTTCTAACTGAGAATGAAGGTGCTGGATTTTAGTAATTTTAAGAAAGAAGTGCTGTTTTTTTGAAGTTATTAAGAAGTGCCTTAGTGAAAAACAGATTCTGCTGGGATCAGGAATTTAATGGCTTTGTGAGTTGAATGGCTAGCAGGCTGGTTGTGGAAAAGGTGTTTTGACTGTCTTTTATTAGGCTGTATTCCCCCGGAGCCCTAGGATGGATGTAGCATGAAAAGGTTTGTCTTTGTGACAAAATGAAAATCTAATATGGTGTTTCCTGAACAGATGTTAGAGAGAAATGGTCTGGTGTGGTCTCATAATCAGAGTCTTGATGATTGTATGTTTCTTAGGTTATACTGTGTTTTAAATAGAGTGTTGGGATGAGCAGACCCTGTATTATGATAAATTTTTTCTGCAAGGCTCTTCCTCCCAGCTGGAATGGAAAAAAAAGAGTAGCTCTCCCCATCCTGTTTTTTTTCCTTCCTTCTGAATTGCATTTTATTTTGCTTCAGAATTTCCATTATATATGATTTTTTCTTGAATACCATCTGTGGAGTTCTGTATTGTTTTCCACTTGTACAGTTTTGTGGTGCTTTCCAAATGCCTTTCCCTCCTCTTCTCTCCCCTTCCCTGGATGAATCTTTCTGGGGCAGCTCTACTGTGCTGTTTTAATGAGTTATAAAGGTGCTGGGATGCTTGGGTGTGGTGAAATAAAAAGGACTAAGCAGTTTTGAGGATAATCAGTTAAAAAAAAAAAAAGAATTAATATGAAACTACTGAAAGTAGACAGCTGTCTTATTTTGTTGGAATTTGCTTATCTTCAAAAGATCAGCACAACTGTTTACATCCCTCATAAGTACCATATTGAGAGATTACTGGTGAGTGATTCTTGAGTTTACCCTTTGTTAGGGTAGCACTTCACCTAAGGAAACAACTTTGGATTTTGCCTCTAGGCCTTGGTAGCTCTGTAGGAGCAAATGAGACCAAGAAAGAGTGAAACCAAATTAGTAATTTCTCAGTGTGTTTAGATTTTTCTCTTTCATTGCATCTGCACATGCTTGGGCATAGATCTCTCCTCAGTATACTGAAAAGAGAAGTGAAGATAAAATTGCAATAGAATCTAAATGAGAAAAGGTTAGAGGCATTCTGCATAATAATTAAATTAATAGGGGCAGCATCTGTTACCAGTCTAAGAAACCACAAATAGATGCTGAGTGGAAGAGAGATCCCTATGGTATGTGCTTTGTCCCTCAGCTGACAGAAGGGTGAAGTGCTGCAGACTGCTGCTTCAAAGTCACAGCTGGGAGAGGCAGTGTGGTCCAGGGGCTGCACTGAAAATCACCCCTCTTCCTTTTCTTCTTTTCTTCCCTAGAAAAGAGTACAGAGACATCGTTGTGGGTTTTACTGTAGATTTCCAAAACAGGGGTGCTGCATGGTGTCAAATGAAAGTACACCTAATTGTTACCTTCTGTATATGTGAATTCACTGTGTGCATCCCACCCTCCTGATCACGTCATTACTAGTCTCCATTTCAAGTAAATGGGGAAAAAATTTCTCCCGTATCTCCCATATCTCTGTTCCATAGCATCTGCTTTCTTTGCCAGCCAGGATTGACTGAATGCTTTTACATGTTTAATAAAGGGGTTCTGTGCACTCCTGGGTGGTAGCTATAAAAATAAATTAAATAAATCCTGTGATATAAACTATATGAAATAGGTATGCAGTTGCATTTTTGTTTTTCCCAGTAGGCTTATTCCACTGCCAGAATATAATTTGGCAGAAATTAATTCTGATTAACAGAAATTAATTCTGTTTTACGTATGTGAAGAAGGTTCCTTTTGTTAGTTATTTGTAGGTCAAAGCTTTATGCTGAAATGTTTCAGGCTGTTTATACAAGAGATTTTCTGCATTTTGAAGCACATTTTTGTCATGTATTTCTGATAAACAAAATGCAAAACATATGGGAAATCTGCCTTTTATTTATTCATTTTTGTAGTGGTTTTGACCACAGTCCAGAATTTCATCACATTTACTCAGCTCCAGTAGAAATGTAAATCACCTGTCTCCCTTTTGTAACTCGTATGCCCAGTGTGATCTTTTTCATAAGGTGTATGCATCTGTAGGTTAAAAAGATGTTACAAATTGGACTTTTAGTTGTTCTTGGAAAGTCTTTCCAACGTACTTCTCACATGGAGCGTTTTTTTGGTAAGGCTTTTTAAGAAAGTGATCATAACATACATTTGTAAAGTAAGTTCCCTAATGTAGATTCAGATTTAAGCATTAAAATAGTAATTTAAAAGGACAACAATGCATATACAAAAAAAAAAAAAAAAAGAAAACAAACAAATCCCACCAACCCTCTCCCCCCAACAGCCACTAAAATTTATCCTTAGCAGTTATTCACACAAGAAGTGTCTCTTACTATTAACTCATGTCAAATTGAAGGAATAGCTGTTAGTTTTAACATCCAGCATGATATCCTCCCTTTAACTAAAGCATAAAATCTGATGTCTTCTGCAAATATGCTTGTTTTAACAGTACTTCTCAAAACAGTGTCTCCATAATACATTTCTACATAATCCTGCTCGTTCTTTATGGGATTGAACACTCAAATATTTATCTTGGTAGATGTCCTAATTAAAGACAACTGCAGCAGGGTTATAATTTGTGTATGTAAGCATGTATGTGCACTTGCCTGTATAACTGATGCCATACGTTAAGAAAAGCTATCTCCAATATTGTGAAATTGAACACCCTGCCATTAAATAATGCCACAAATAAGTTTGCTCATAGAATATTAATGTGCACCCATTTTCCCATGGGCTTCAGAAATATTCACTGATATAAAAATGACACAAATACATGGATTGTATTTGCTTACACAAGATGGATGATTTTTATTTTAAGAGCCTTTATAAATGGTGTTGCATTGGTGAGTGGTTTCTTTTTCTGTTTTGGTAGCTCAAAGGAGTTTAAATGCACTTCTGAGAGGAAGCTTTTTTCAGGGCTTTTCAGTAAAGTCCAGAAACCCAAATTTTGAATTATTTGCAGTATCTATTATGTAATTGTTAAAAACCATTTTATTTGCCCAAGTCTGGTCAGCTTTCTGGGGGAAATTAGAACTGACAAATATGCTTTCCATAAAATTCGACTTTGCTACATTATCCTGTGTCACCAAAACCGAAACATTTTTGGCAACATTTATGTTGATTAAATTTCTGTCAGGTAAGTGGAGAGGGAACAGAGAGAACACCTTAAAATGTTTTGTGAACGTATGGTGAGGTTTTGAAGACTCTTAAATGACAGCTTTAAGTGTTTATCTGAAGTTTGGTGGTTTTTTTTTTGGATGCTGTTGTGTCATCAGCTGTGATACTGCTGGAATTGTGTCCGTAAATTTGGAATTCTCTAGCATTCTTGTACCACCTTCTCCACAAGTCTTAGCACAGTTTTATATAATTTTTTGTCTGTTTTTCTCCCTTAGGGACAGAATTAATATCAGACTTTCTTAGTTCCTAAATACATGCTTTTACCTCATGATCTTTGCTCTGGCTCATGAGATATTCCCAGACAATTATTCTATTCTCTCTACCATTTTCAAAACCCATTCTGAGCACAGCCACAATCAGAAAAGGTCTATAATTGTAAAGTCTGTTTCCTTTTGCTTTTCTCTCTCACTCCTATGCATATGTAGACTTGACAAAAGGTAGATACTGTTTTAAATGAGATCAACTTTATGCAGCACATGGATTTTCAGGCTCCCTGACCAGTAATATAGATTGCAGAATTATTTTAGAGCTCTGAACACTTGCCTTTGGTAGGAAAAAAAACCAGACCTTGGTATATTTTGAGAGAAAATAAATGTTCAATTTTAAAACAGACTACCCACTGTTGAAAGCTCACTTGTAAAGCCTGGATAAGAATTTTGGTGCATGTATGTCACTGCGGATACATGGCATCTCTGTGTGTGCTTCTGAGGCACACAGAGAAGAGTTTATTTTACTGGATATCTCTGAGCTAGCATGTCTGGAAGGCCCTTTCAACTTATGTTGAAATGTAATACTGTAACAGCTTTGAAAGGGCAGGTGGAACTGATTTTTTGCTGAGAATCTACACACAAAGTAGAATCCCACAGACCACTAAGCTCAGTTTCTAATATGTTCTTTAAACCTTTCCTTTACCTGGCTTAAGTTAGTTTACATGAATCTTAATTGGCTCAACCATTTATTGATTTCAGAGAAGCAATTGGTTTTGCACTAGGCAGTTTGTGACATCACCCATCTACAGTAAAAATTATACAGCAGACCAGACCTGTGGTAGAGGTTTAGAGGCAGAAGTTCAAGGGGTTTTTTATGCTAAAAATTTTATTTATTATAAAAATTTATTCCCACTGTTGCTTTCTCTGTTAGTGAGTTTATAATTGAGAATGGCTTATTTTCCTCTTTACGACTCCTTATGTTCTCCCAAAGGAGAAATGGGTTATTCTCTGATGGGATGGTTTGTCAGCTTAGAGGCACAGGATCCCATTTTCCTAATGCTGTGTTTCTCAGATCACCTTCTATTGTCATGAGAGTGTCTAGATAAGATGATTGCCCTGAACAGTAACCCTTGAGGACAAGCTGACTCATTCACGATCTTAACAACTGCAGTTTGTCATGGTTTTTCAGTTATTTCAGTTTTCATTTGTCTTGGTATATTGTCCTGGTGATGTGCTTGTTCCATTGCTCTTGGATGCAGGCATGTTCATGAGGACAGGAGGGAATTCAGTTGGCTGAGGAATGCTATGTTGTTGGTTTGGGCAGAGACTTCTTCTTTGCTGTAGACAGAAAGGGAAGATCAATTGCCTTAATAGGAGATTAATCTTTCCCTGCAGTAGCCAAGCCTCCTGATAGGAAACGTGGTCTAGGCATCCCAGCTTTCAGATCAGATATCAGCATTTTAATTTCTATTTCAAAGTATAGCTACGTTGTGCTTAGAGTTAATTGACATAACCCCATTTCCAGTATGAAACCAAAAATAACAGACAGCAGAATTCAGAATACTTTTTAAATGAGATAAAGAAGAATACTAGGAGAATGGGGGATTCGGTAACCTTATCTTCTGGGTGCATGTATTCTGCAGCAGAAGTCATGGTACTATGGCAGATCAAAAGCCATAGGGCTTTGCTGCGAAGAAAAAATTGATTTTACCCCGAAACAGGACCGTTGCATCAGTTCTGGTGTGCACTTATGTTTCCTTCTGGTGCTACCACTGACTCTCATAAGAATTTTACTAGTTTAGTACTTGTACACTTGGCAGGAAATTTTTGATGGAAAGTACATATTGACCTGAGATCTCTGAAGTATATCAAATCAACAGAAATAAAGCAGCGTCCAGTGTAATTTGAGCTTTCTTCCTACATTACTTTTTGTCACTTAAAGGATTTGCAGTATCCTGCTGTTTGCTAAGGTATTCTTTGAGAATGCTTCCTAACAGATGTCAAGAGTCTAGAAAACACAAAATAGTTTGAATAAAAATTTATTTAAATTAGGGAAAATATAGTGCATTCTTTATCCCTTTCACTTTAATTGGTTGCTTTCATCTTAAATTATATTCCTTGTTTAAGCTCATAAAAGTTTCAAGATCTAAAGTAATTTAGCCAGCTAAAATTGAAGCATCCAAAAAGGACTGCATTTAGACAATGGCATAGTTATATTGAACTGGGTTCATGATGGTTAAATGGATAATTACAGTTGAAAGAACCATAGGCTGTAATAGACTGTGTTGCATCTTGTACATTTGTCAATTCAGTTCCCCTTAGGAATCCAAAAATATCTATAAAATGCAGCACAAGCCAAAGAATGTTAATGGGATATGTATCTTCTGTTTTACTTATAAATATTTCAGTCAGCATAGAGTTCATCCTTTAAAATACAGTTTGGCCATCCAAACTGTGATGTCAGTATAACAGGCATGGAAATTGCTTTGCTTGATTAAACTGTGTAACAGCCAATATGTATTTTGATTGTTATTATCAATTCTACTAGCAAAAACTGAGCAGATTTCTCAAGTGAGCTGGTGGATTATAAACAGGCCTGTCTTGGCAGTGGCTGGTGTTTCAAAACAGTGCAATGATGAGAGACATTAAAGACCTGATAATTGCTCAGATTTTAGCAGTCCTTGTTGATACTATGGGTCCATTTCAAGAGCTGAAAACTTTGCACAGTAAGGGAAGCATGACTAGAAAACAGATGAAGCATTGCCAGTAGCAGCCAGGAGGACTTCAGTAGGGGCAAATGTAGGAGTTTCTCAAAAGTTAATGACCCATTTCTAAAGAAGTCCATCTTTCAGTATGGTCAAATGTGAGAGGCAGAGCTTCCAGGAGTTGGTTGTAAGTCACTAGGATCTTTAATGGCTCTTAATTTACAGTAATGGTTTCTTGGCTGATTTGGCTAAGTGGGTTTTTTGTTGTTTGTTTTGTTCCACTAAGAAGTTCTGTGTCACAAGCTTGCCTTTACTTCCAACACCTATATATGATATGTATGCTATTTTAATCTGAAAAAGACTTTACAAAAACTCATGGCTATGCAAAGCCTTTATTAGTATTAATCTTTATCCTCAGTGCCTCACTGTGGAAAGAAACATGGCTTGACATCTGTGCTGTTGAAGATCTAATGTATGCTGGTCAGTTCTCTGGATAGGTGACTGTACAGCATGACTGCTCATAGTGATGCTTGCTGAACTTTCTTTATTAGTTGTGGGTGGAAGGCGCTTAGGAATCGAAGGAGTTCAGAAGTTTCTTTAAAACCCTTCCTGTAGCAGACATGAAGATTTGATACCCATTTTGATGAAGCTGTAGTAATAGCAATACAACAAAGGATGTGAATGGCAAAGATGGAAAAAGAGATCATTGAGAGTGTGATTTAGCCATAGACTTGCAAGAGAAATGAAGAAAAACAAGCAGTGAGAAAGGATACTGTGTTGAGAGGCAAATGGTCTAGACAAATAGAAATGTCGTTCTATTTATCCACGTTTCTGATAACTTCCTAATTAATGAGAATGGTAGAAGCCTTTATTAACCATCTGTAATCACAAATCTTGCCTTTTTCCCAGTATTGGATATTTTGCAGTGCTTAGCTGGGCTTCTGGATTTGAGGAAGAAAACACTTTATACTATTTTGTCCTCTTATCACTAGAAATATGTTTGATGTAATAAAGTGTGGGAGCTATTCCATGTGTTCATTGGTCCTGGTTTGAATTGTAAACCCTGATTTATGCCAACTTCCATTTGGGTATATATTTTTTGCCAAGCTTGACTACACTGCAGACTGCATAACTGTGTGTTTAAATTTATTTTCTATTATCATTAGCAGTACTTTGGCAAGGAAATTACCTTTCTTTTTTATTTTTATAAAAAAGCACGAATATATCTGTTAAAGCTGATGTTCAGCTTGTATGTCTGAAACTTATCTTGTGGTGTATTTTATGAAGTTTGAAGTAATATTTATGGAAGTAATTCAAGTACTAGAAAAAATGTGTAAATGACTGCCTAAATTTCTAAGCCTTCCCTCTGGAAATGTTGCAGATGTTATTTAATATCCTCTATAAAAATCTCATGTATTTCTGAATTTTTTTGACTTCAGGAGAGAGAGAGAGTTTATATCTCTTGTTAACATTGAGGCAAAATGTTGGAATTTGGAGTTATGAGTTTTTTTAATGGGTTTTCTGTTCCCATTGGATTATCTAATTGAATCTTTTGCACTTAAATTTGTACAGAAAAAAGCAGTTTCCAAATGCGCCATTTTCCCTCATACACTTGAATATATTGCAGACTTCCTATAGAAAGATATTTTAGAACAGAGTCTAGTACAGGATGACCTGTATTGGAGGGCAGGGCAAACATGGTATGTCTGTAAAGGACAATGTTATATTCTCATGATTAAGAGAAGAAAAAATTAAATTTCTCAGTGTTTGCATACAAAAAATTCCTGCTGAAGATTATATGCTTGCAAAGTTCTTGCTATTAATCTCAAATGGACTAGTTATTTGGAAGGCTGGACTTCAGTTAGGTGGTATTTGTCAAGTGTAATGGAATTTTGTCTTCTGCTTTTTGATAAGTGTCATGGATGTAAGCCCTGGGAAGAAATTAATTCTATTCTATTGAAAATGGAACAACATGGTATTCTGTAATGCCATTTGTAGTCCTCTAGGAAAATTCAGATTTTAAAAGCAAATTTTTAAGCTAGATTTTGTCTTTTTCCTATTTTAATATAACTTGGCAAGGCTAAGCCTGCTGTGCCTTTGGACAGATAGCAAAGATGATGAAGAGCCCTAAAGTTTAGTTTTGTTTGAACAGCTGCAGAATTTCCTTTAATATGGACAGAAATATCTCTGACTGGAGTGATATTTATTTTCCAAAATAGGAAAGATGTCATTCTTCACTGGAGTGAAACATCAAATAAAACAGAATTTTGTAACCCTGTGTTAGTCTCCTGTTAGTTGATAACAGTGTAAAAAAGCTGAAGTTTCCTCTGTACTACAGGAAAAAAACCAAAGATTTTCCATTTTTTTGTGGATAACGTTAAACTCCGTTCTTCTAAATTTGGGACATTAATTTTTTCCCTATCACAGCTTGGGGTAGTGTGAGCTTTTATACCATGTTACTCTCTAAGAGAGTAAGAAAAAGAAGAGGAAACAATACTGTTTTCTTTCAGAGGTTCTGAGACTGAGCATAGATTGACATTTTGAGGTACATGTGCTGTGTTTTGCAAGAGGCACTGATCCCACAAACAGCCATGCTGGTGGTACCTGTTCACAGTGCAGCACACCTGGGAGCACCTAAGTCTTTCCCTTACTTGGAAACCAAGATACAGGAATGAAAGCTGATGTTCCCGTCCTTGGAGTTTTCTTCTAAAATGTAGGTCCTTGGGCATGGAATAATTTTTTTTTTCCCCCCTGAGGAATATTAATCATGCAGTCTTTTAATATTCTGACTTTTACTGCTATTACTTTGCTATTTTGTTTTTGATACCTGGTGATTAGATCTTAAGAGAAAATTTGTTTGCAGTTCTAAATTTGCTCTTTCTTACCCTTAGGATTTTGCTTTCCTGACAAGAAACTTTTATGCCCTCCCAGAAAGCAAAGATTAGTACATAGGTAATAATTTGTATTAAAAGAAGTTTAAAAATGACACAGCCTGCATTGAGTGATGTTGCAGTTGTTAGAATTGGAGATCCATAGTCTGTTACCTGCCTGCCTTAATTTTTACCTTTGTGTTTCTTTAACAGGGTGCTGCACTTTTGATGAGCCTCTCAGTTCCTGTGGCTACAGCCAGTCAGATGATGATGATCTCAACTGGGATCAGGTGAATGCGCCCATGAAGCCGTCCTCGGGTCAAGGGATGCCATCGGGTTCGTCTTTATTTTGTTTTGTTCCTCTTCAACATTGCATTATGTGTCTGTCCAGCATTTATTAGCAGTACTGTTCTTAAAATGCTGCTTCATCTGAGTCTGTTTAACTGGAATACTCAGATTTTCCAGGTGTTTTCTATGAAGGATATTTTGCAAATCGATGGTTTGGTTTTGGTGTGTGGGGAGTTTAAAGGTTTGAAAGAAGAAATAGAAACTTGGTGTTGTTGGGGAAGGCCAAAAGAAAACTGAAGGGTGTCATGAAAATAAATCTGAAGTAGTACTAGAAACAGGCAGGCAGGCTTAGTAAGAGAGAAAAGGAAGATAGACTTAGTTATTTTCGTTGAAAGATATAATAATCAAAATCTTTTATGAAAAGATTGAGAGAGAAGAAGAGGTGAGTGAAAAAGCAAAGGTATCCCAAAACAAAGGATCTCGATATGCTCACTGAATTTAAAAGATAGTTGTGATACTATTATTTAATGTATTTTTTGCACTGTATGGAGTTGAACCTTGTTCCGTAGCAGCAACCTATGCATTATGCTGAACTACAAACTCACTCTAATAATAGAGCCTTAGTACTTCACCAGCAGAAATATGTAAAATCTGGCTACTGGTTTTAAACTTTTCATTAGCCTTAAATTTACCAGTTGTACTTTCTTCTAGTTTTTAGCTAGGCATGTTAAGACTTCCCCCCCGTGTACTGATCTCCATTTCCTGGGGTATGACTGCCATCATCCCAGCTCAGCATCTGCTTTGGCTTCTATAGACTGAGCCTCAAGTGACTATTGTCACCTTTTTGCAAAACCAAAAGACCACTAGATAAAATCACTGGTTGTAGCATTGTGGGATTTCTTCTGAATTAGTCTCATAACTTAGTATAAATGTATCCATAACACTTAAAAGCATTGCAGATGAATGTCCCAGTATTTCACATCCCTTTCAATGAGGTCTTTAAAGAGACCATAATGTACTTAGCTGTTTATATAAAATCTCTTTCAAAGTTGTTGTTCTTGAGAAAGTGCTCCTCCCTAATTTTTGAGTAAGGGAGTTAGGAAATAGACAAAGTGAACCTTTAGAAGTGACAGTATAAACAAAACTTAAACATATGCACTCATCATTAGTGTAGCAATAAATGTGCTAATGTGTGATATAGACAATCAGCCTTAGATATCATTCACTTGTAAAAAAAAGCTTTCAGTTCTTCACTCTAGATTTGCCAGTGTCACCTTGAGTTGTGGATGACATCTTACCTAAGGTTCATGGCTGAAGCACCTTTTACACTTTGTTTCCTCTGGCAAATGCAGGACTCCCAGATTCAAGATGGGTGTTCAGTTTATCTAGGTCCTGGCATTTGGATCATAATGCTAGATTGAGCTCATCAACCTAGATAAAGGAGGTTCTTTCAAATTCCTTTCTAAACTGGCTTTCACCCAGTGGTCTTGGCACATACTGCTAAACATTTTCTGAACTGTTTCATTAGTGCTTGATACTGTTGCTCAAGTTGGAGAAAACAGACATAGTTTATCAGCCATCTTGGCTAGTGGTACAAGATGAGCATTCTTTTTTTCTGTCATGCCACTGGAATTCTCTTCCTATTCCAAATTTCATTCATTACTCTCCCCACTTGGATTTGTAAAAGCAATTGTTGGTATGTGATGTTCAGTCTTTTTGGCAGATAGAAGAGATTTAAATCTATGTTCTCTTCTCTGATGACCACAAGCTTGAAGATGTTTTTGGGTTTTTTTTCTCAGTGGTAGAAATCTAGACTAGGGACTGGCATGTCTATAGAAAGAAAATGATATATGTAATTTTATTTATTAGATGTCATACAACTTTTTTTCTTATTTGTCTTATTGTCTTTTTATCAGAAGTCTGAAATAATCTTCTGATGATCTAGTAAAAATCTATTTAATTTGGTAACAAGTTCTATTTACAGTTTAGGGAGTTTTCTTTCTGCCCATAAAGGAAGAGAAATATCCTTTTGGAGCATTGAGTCAGAAGATGAACGAGTTAGTCTGAGGAGGGTTGAGAATATTGGTGCCTTAAAAGGTCAAAAAGCCCTTTGAGTGGTAAAGAAATGCTCATTTTTTGCAAATGAGAAGCACTGTGTCTAACAGCACGATTTAGTCAAGTGGTATCTAATTTTTCCTCATAATTTCATCTAGACAGTTTTTTCTTGTTCTTGTTCAAATCATCATCTTAATGATTTTAATTAGTTTTCAGTTAGCCTTAGCCAGAGGGTTATGTGATACACTTAAAAAACGATTTCAAGTAGTTTGTCAGCAGTTTCTGAGCTACATATTTAGGAAGAAATAACTTCAGATGATAATGAATAGAACATCTTAAATTAATGGTTTGTGGGGAATTCTTGGCTTGAAAGCAAAATGCTTTATGCAACAATGTTGTAATACTAGACTGAAACAAGAACTCTCAGTTCTGTACTCCCTTGTCAGAAGAAAAAATTAATGCACATAACATTCCTAATTTCAAGCAACATGCTCCAGTGAGTGAGTTGATGTCGATATATAATATTTTTTATAATTTCATGGCAGTCAGGGGGAAGCACACAAGTTACAGCATTTGATTTCTTTTAATCCACATGAGAGTGCTGAGAGCATAGCTGCACTTCAGATAGATAAATACTTTGGCTTGATATGTTATTTCAGTGGCACAAAAGGAATGTCATCTAATATTCATGAATATATATGCACACTTCAATGTACACGCAGTTTACATGTTTGTGAATATTTGAGATCTCATTTTAGATGAAAATTACTAAACTGTATCAAAGGTAATAATAAAAAAAATCTCAGAAGTGCTTCTTACAGTGGACTTCAGTCTCTGTTGGATTGTTACTGTAGCACAGAAATAGGAAGATACCACTGAAGTTAGTAGGGTGCTAGTGCTCTAATTTCCTTGATAAATATAAGCATGGCCTTTAAGGAGTCAGTATTTATCTGAAATTGTCTTAAATTGACCCAAAAAGTAAGGAGATGTATGAATTTCTGTATATATTTGTATGAATTAAATGAATGTTGTTAATCCACTGCCCTTCTGTTTCAAGTGTCTTGTGAGTCAGATGGAGTAAATGCTGTTTGGAAGAGTGGCTCTTCCCATTTCTCAGCCTATCTTCTCCTTGTCTTTCTGTTCCAAGAATGTGTGTTTAAAATAGTGTTCACAACTGTAATTACAGAAACACTTAGTCATTATTAATGCCATCTTGCATTATCCTATGGAACAGATACAGCAGTTTGATATTAATGTGTTCATATAATACAGATTTACAGTTACAGCTAACTGTAAGCCCTCTAGCTGTAGCCCAGTAAAAATGTCTTCAGAAGAATATGCCCAAACAGTAGATTACTCTATTGGCAAGGTGTGGGCTGCAGGAGTGGCCTCTGTGAGAAGAGGTCAGGGATGCCCTGTGTTGGACACATCTGGGCACAGCCACTGGATCCACCACTGGGCACAGCTGAGCTCCTGGTGCACCTCTGGGATAGAATGTTTAGGAAAGGGTAAAAGCCACTGGGCAGCAGCTGTCAGAGAGAGAAGTGAGAATATGTGAGAGGAACAGCCCTGCAGACATCCAGATCAGTGCAGGAGGAGGAGGAGGAGGAGGTGCTCCAGGCAGTGGAGCTGAGATTCCCCTGCAGCCCGTGGTGAGGCAGCTGTGCTCCTGCAGCCCATGGGTGTCCATGGTGGAGCAGAGATCCACCTGCATCTTGTGCATGACCCCACACCAGGAGAAGGTGGAGATTTCCTGAATAAAGCTGCAGCCCATGGAGAGGAGTCCACACAGGGGCAAATTTTCATCACAGGACCTGTGGCCTGTGGGGTCACTGGAGCAGTACATTTCTGAAGGACTGTGTTCCATGGAAAGAGGTTGTTTTGGGGTTTTCTTGAGATACTTGAGCACATTGTATTAGTTCAGATACTGCTACAGTAAGTCATCACTGACAGTGCTGCAATTAGATTACTCTAAGGAATAGAAGTATTGTCAGGAGTCTTCTGTGATTTGTCATTTACTGGATATAATTTCCGTTCGTGTCCATGTATTTTTTTATGAAACACTGTGTTCAGTTGTGTAGAATCTTTCTATGGTGTGTCACAGTACCAGCTGATTTCTGAAGGACAGTAGTATCATTTTTATTTGATGCAGTGGTTGGTTTGATATCTCTGAGGGGATGTCACTGTATTTGCAACAAGTCACTGGCATCAGCCTTTCATTCATTTTAAAACTGTTCAAACCCAAATATAAATCAAGTCTTCACAGGCTGCCATTCACTGTGTTGAAAGAATGCTTCCTGCAATGAAGCTTTCTGAGTTTAATACAGTGCTGGTCAAAGCCAGGATGAGAATTCTGTTTGTGCTATTTGAGGTGATAATATATGATTTTCATGGCTATATGTGATATTTTGAATGGTCTACTATGCTTATTTGTATTCAGAATCTGTACTGTTGCCTAATGCCTATGCAGTGTCTGCAGAAAATGCTTATAATGCTTATATTATTGTTTAAAATGGCCTTTTGATAACTAGTAACCAGACATGCAGAGCTAGCAGATATTCTATAAACAAGGCAGTGATTCAGAGGAGTATTTATTATTGTGGAATGTGAAGTAGTTGTGTGAAAAATGTACATTGTTGTTTAATTGTGCATAGAAGAGTTGTGATCCATTTTAAAAGACAGATAAAGTGATCAGTTGGCAAGTGTGAGTTCAAGCCAACTGCAATGTTTTACCATATACAATTATCATTCTTTGATTTTGTACTTTATCATTAAGCACATTTTAGCACTGCATTGCATTTTTGTTGTAAATTAGCAGGGATGCTTCTCTTCTGTTTGCATTCATATTGAAAAAAATGAAATACATTACTTACTCAGTCCTGTTTCCCCCCTATTACTTTAAATAGCTGCACTTTTAATTCATTTGAATGCTATCTAGGGATAATATAAAGTACTATCTAGGTGTGGGAGTCGCAGCTTGCTCACTGTGTTAAAGTTAAATTTTTTCATGGAATTTTCTAGACCTTGAACAGCAGCATGTTATTTTACTGCACACCCAGGTAATAGCTGCAGCCATTAAGGACATGCCTTTTGGCAAGCAGCTCCAGCTTCCAATTAACTGTGTAAGTTAACACCAGTTGCTGCTAATACAGAGCAGCATGGGGGTCACACAGAGCAAACCACCTGAGCAGGGAGCCACAGCAGCTCTGTGCTGCCATGGCTACGGTGCCAGCACTGGAGGGGTTGGCTACTTTAAAAACACACCTAAAGGCTTACTGAGTGGTGTGCTTAACAGGTCTGTTCAACAACAAGAATGATGCCACCAGCTATGTCTGAGATATTGATTGTTGGATGGATCTTATGGTCATTTTTGTAACTTCTGACCTGACTTAGAGATTTCAGCACCTGGCACAAATTCTGGGTTTGTTGCAAATATTGAGCATCTATCATTCTTGCAAGGGGAAGTAGATTAATCAGCATCAGAACACCTCTTTCTGAGTCACTGACGGAGAATGTTCTAGGTTGCTTAGTAGGTGAAGTAGACAAGTTATTATATTGTATTTTGCCTGCATGCCTAAGATTTCAGAAAATTAGATCTAATTATATGCTTAACCCTTTGTTGTAGATGTTCTCATATATGACTTTTAGTTTGCACATTTTAGAACAAATGATTTTGAATATGAACAGTGTGGTTTATGTTGTAATAATACCTAATGTAGATGGCTGATTTGCAGATTTTCATTTGAAGTAACATGCTTTCTGTAGTCTTCATAACTGTAACTTGAGGACATCAGCTTTCTTGTTTTCTTATGCATTCTGTCAGCCATCTCATATTTGAGTGCAAAATTGCAGAACATGCTCCAAGTCGTGGAAGTAAGTGGGAGACAGTATATTAAAAGCACCAGTAGCTGATAAAGATTTGTTCAAGATGCTTGACTGAAATATGATGATATAATAAATTATAGCACTTCTTTAATGTTTGAGGAACTCTTCTTTTGTGTAGAAGACAGACAGAAACTACATGAAAGATCTGGGGAGTCACTTCTCGTTAAGCCAGAGTATTCTCAAAGCAATCTGGAAGATAAAGTTGACTGCTGAAGGTAATTCTGAGTAGCACCATGTAGTGCCACAGAGTGCTAAGCAAGTCCTCTAACCTAATTCATTTACCTTGCTGTGATTACATGTTTCCTGCTGAGGTTATATCTAACATCTTCCATCATATATGCTGAGAAGCAGCTAACATAATAAGCCAGACACTGGAGCTGGGTTTGAAATGGATTTCTTGACAGTGAAAACTTTTGAGATAAGAAAGTTCTTTTTTGTTACACATCAGAAACCCAGTCTCCCTCCCTGTCTTTCACCCGTAGTGCCAGACACTATCCTGCTGGTTAAGTGCATCATAATCTAGTTTCAGATTTCTCTGCTAAATTTAAAAGAGAAGTACTCTGAATAACTGGGGTTTTGTTCATGTGTTTGTTTTTCCTTCCTGGACTCCTCATGATGAGTTCATTCAGATGAGGTAGGAGTATTCCAGCAGGAGAAAGGAAGTAAAAGTAAGAGTATCCCAACAGGAGAGAGACAAAATACTTCATGTTGTAAAACCGGTAAAACCATACTTTTTTACAATACCTTGGAGTGAACTGGCATTCTTCAAGTGGAATATTGTCTGGAAAAGAAGAATAGGTTACTTCTGGTAAGGGCTTTTGGTTTGAAAAAGACTACATAGAGAATTCTCTTTTCCTGGGGATATTCCCAAGACATGCAGATGAACCTCAGGATGCTTTAATCTAGGTCGTTTGAGACTGGTAATACAAACAAGTAGCACATGCTTTAGTGTAGGTTCCCTAGGGACTCCCTCTGTGCTGAAGGCATGTTACTGCACCCTGCCATGGTGTCTTACTGAAACCACTGCAGTTTCTGCTCCAGTTTGAGCAGGCTCCTATTAAGTATCAATACAATTTTTGTGCTTGTTTGCCTGGCTTTTTTCTTTTGTTGAAGAATGAAAATACTTTACCAGTTTGAGCAAAGCTGTGGCCAATAAAAAGCCTCTGAATAAACAGCGAGTCTGAAGATGCTCCTCTAGGAGCTGCACTCACTGCATTGCAAGATCAAGAGAAAGGAGAATAATCAGAATAGTCCTAAATAAGCTTTTTCTTGTTTAGTAATTAATCTACTGGAAAAAAAGCCTCTTAATTTCTTGCAGTCTTCAGGGCTTTTCTTTCAGTCTCATGCTTATCCCATTAGATTTCTTCTCATCCATCCTGCCCTTTAGAAACTAATAAAGAGTGGATCAAAACCTTTCCTTGCATCTGCAGGCTTTAAAGTGTGGAACGTGACTGCCTCCATTTCAGGGCCTAAGTCAGTTGTTACCCGAGTTAGTAGTTTATCTTTTAAGACAGTTCTTCTATATGACAAGATCAAAGTCATAGGCATAGTGAAGATGCCTGGGAGCTGGAGACAGACTCCATGACTCCTCTTTAGGACAGTAAATGTGACAAATTTTTAGGGAGTATTTTTTACTGTTTTGGTTTCTTTGGTTTTTGGTTTGTTTGTTGTTTTTTTTTTTTTTTCAGGAATGTAAGAGGAATTTCTTGTTTCAATTAGATTTATGGGAGATTTTTCATACCCTTTGGCAGCACTTTATTTTTGGCAGGCATTGAAACTGATAGTGTGTTGTTAGCAGGTCTAGTTGTGACTATAATAGAAGGGGCCAAAAGGTCACTGATTTGAGGCAGAGGTCATTAAATGCTTCATGTGGCTTCAAGTGCTCCCAGATGTCTACACCTTTTGGATTTCTGCTCCCAAGTTGAGGAAAGTCATGTGGGAGTTTTTCATGTGGGAAATGTGGCAGCAGAGCTACGTCAGTGCACAAGCAGAATGGACGGATTGGTTTTTATTTTATGTGTGAGTCTTCTGGTATCTGAAGCAATTTGATTTCCTGGAATTTCAGACAAAGTCTTAATCCTTTATAGTCGTTTACAGAACTCAAGAGTCAGGGAAGAAGCAATTACATGAACTTCATGAACTGAATTAAAGAGCTCAGTATTTTTTTTTCTCAGTGTTAAAGCAATATACTCATTTCCCTCACCAGCTGACATAATACTTTCTCTATCTAGAAGTCACATTTCCAATCAACTGCTTTTCAGTAGCACAAAGGAAAAAAAAAATGCTGTCTGGACCTCATTGAAAATGTAATGATGTACACAGTCATTTAATGAGAAAGCAGGTGCAGGTAATTATCCAAGTCATAATGTTACAGCAGCTAATAATATCAAATATTTGTGATAATTGCAAGCAATTGATCACAGTTTTGTGCTTCTCACATGTAACAGATTTGAAAAACACTTTCCAATACCCACGTATTCATGTTAGAACATGGAAGCCACGGATGGACTTTTCTCACCAGTAGCTCCATATACTGTGATTTTGCATTAAGTTCAAATATGTTTGTTTAAATTTTTACTATTTCTTTTTTCCCCATGACTTAGAGGCGAGCAACATCCTTCTGCCAAATTTGAGTTCCTGATTCCCTCTTACTCTTACAGTCTTTACCTGTTCTGGATGTCACAGTCAACTCTTGTGTCACTCTGGTTTCTGCTGGAGCACCATGTGAGTCCCAGTGTCGTGCAGGGGGGTTCTCCCGGTGCCAGATGTGTGTGCAGCTGAGCTCGGTGGCACCATCCCAACTTGGGACTCAGGTGTTGTTCTTCCCAGCATGGCTCTCCCTGCAGTTCCACGAGAAATAGATCAAAGACACAGTTACAATGGGACGATCCTTAATGTATTCCCTTATTTATATGTTGAGAGCTATAAAAGAAAGGAGGGGAATGGAAATTTGCTAGGGGCAAATTTCTTTTATGCGAGGCCTGCGTGATAAGACCACTGCTCAAAGGAGTTCAGAGATACTTCTTTCTGAAGCTTTTTTATATTCATAGCTTAAAGGTGCAAGGAAATTATGAGAACCTAAATTGGTCAGTAGCCCTCTTTCTGCATGTGAGCTGTTATAGAAATGAACCTATAGAAGAGAAATTTACATTTGTCATGCATTTCAGAAGGGTCTGGGAGGAAAACAGAAAGCAAAGAGAAGCAGGTCCCTGGTCCAGTCTTTTATGTGTAAAGTATTTTAGCAGTTTGCAGTTAGTAGGAATCAAAGGCAATTCCTGTTGGAGTGGCAGACAGCACATGCACAGTGGTTCTCACAGCTTAGGAAGGGGCTGATTAAAAGGGTAGTATCATGATTTCTTTCAAGTAGTATCCCAAGAAGAAACTGAAAGAGAGGACAGGCTTTCAGAGGAGGATCCTGGGCTTGTCTGTGTCCCAGATAAGGAAGGGTGCTTCTGTAGGAGCTAGCAGGGAGCCTGAGAAAAGGGATATAAACTTGAGGCTTTTCGTGGCATTTCCATATGAGGTTTCCTTCTTAAGCAGCCACACATTAAATGAAACACCTTTGGAAGTTACAGGATGATAACTGATGAGGGTCCTGTTCTGGGGAGATCAGGTGGATAGTGTGCACCTGCTCTGCAGCTAGTGGCTCTGGGAACTGATTAATCTAAAGAGCATCAGGCAGGACAAGGTCAAGATGTTACCTGTGTTTTGGAAGCTCAGTGTGCAGCAGCTATAGAAATGATTATGTGTCAGAAACAAAGTCATGATCTGGGTTAGACTTGATCAGCAACAGCATCAGCTTCCCTTCATGAGTGTACAGTGTACCATGAGAAATTTAAGGCAGCCTGTAGCTTCGGATTTTACAGTGGAATAAACGGATATACCACGTATAAAAAGATGTGTTGCATCTTTCAGCAATCGCATTTAGGTGTTACGTGTGCTATGGTGTTCTTGCCATGTTTAATTTTAGTGTGAGGCACATTTGTGAAGGCAGAAAGTTGTTTGGAGGAATTTCAATTCAGGCATTTTACTTACTTGGCTTGCAAAATGGAAGCAGCTTTATGAGTGCATGGCAGATTTTTTCCCTGCTTTTTAGTATTGCAGTAATAACAATTGTATAATTAGTAAGAATTTAATTATTATTTTAGGTACAGCAACGAAAAGCTATGTTTTGCCAGGCTATATTGTAGTGCCTCTTGAATTTAAATTACCCATGTTTTAGTGTGTCTACATCCAGTTGTATGTTTAAGTTAAAATAAAGCATTAAAACAGGTAATTTTGTGCTAGTCTGTAAAGAAGCAAAGTTAAATTGAAAAAAAAAAAAGAAAAAAAAAGCCATTTGAATGTGCACCTTTAATAGATAAAGTCAATTATTAGTATTTCTACGTGTAAAAACCAGATTTATATTAGGTGTAGTCTTCACCACTGCACAGCACCAGCAGGATATCAGTATTTCTCTAAAGGTACACATCTATGTTAATTACCTTTGTCCAGCCTCCCCTGCAGTTTCATCATTCTTATCTCTTCTTCAAGCCTGAATGTATTGGAAATGTCTCCAACTCTGAGCTGACATTCTTTGTGGTATTATGGTTCAGACTAAATGCATCCCTTTCTACCAAGTCATTCTCCCCTAGAGATGTGGTGGAGGTCAGCTTTACTAAACTGCAGTGATGTTCTGACCCAACAGCAAGGGGGTCATAAAGAAATCATCATGAAAATGTTTTATTCCTGGAATCTGAAATCTACAATTTTTATGAGATACTGAAAGATATTCAGCAAAGCACATGTGAAATTATCCTGACAGAAATAAAAAGTTTTGTGGGTTTGTTTCCAATTAATGAATTTGCCTTTAAAGTTCCCGAAAAGAGCTCCTCTGAGATCTTTATTAACCCATATTGCTGTCATTCAAATGAAAATACTCCTTTGGAAAAGCTACTAACGCTACTTTACCACCTGTAATATGGAAATAAAAATGTGTAATGCAGTGATGCTGCTATTTATCTTTTGTATTTGTCAAATAAAGCCTATGCTGTGTAATATAGAATAAAGAATATAGAAAATCCTTTGATATAAACTCAGCTTGCCTAATTTATTTCGCTGGTGAATCTTCTTCATATTGAAAAGAAAAACATCTGAAATCATGTAACCTGAGGCCACTATTTTGTGTGTTAATAGGTAGGCTGCTTTATTGATGGTGTGAATTTCCTTTATTTTGCCTTTTAAGAATCTTTCAATATTGTGGTAAGGCTGAAGCCTAACAGAAGCTCTAATTTTTGTACTGTGGTTGCATGAGAGGTCTTTGTAACAGAAGCAAACTTTAATTGCCAAAACACTCAGTTTTGTTGCTTTGGGATTCTGGAGTTCTGTTACTTCAAGATTCTTTTCTTATTCTATTCTGTACAGTTCATGTGCCATTCTCCCATCCTGGGAGAATATATTTATTTACAAGAATTTTATTCTCTCATCCTTCTGTTTTAATCTCAATATGTGCATGAGATTTCTGTGTTCAGAAAGTCCTCATAGTGCCTCTCTAAATTGTGCTGAATCCTCTAGCCACACACAGACTTTAGATTTTACATCAGCTGTCATGTTTGTTTATTGTGTGCCAAATTTCTCTCTTTGCCACCTCTAACTCTCGGTGCTTTTTCTAAGCATTGTTTTTTTTTCACAGATTCATTTCCTAGCAAAAGCTTTGTTGGTGTACTGTATTTAAACATATCAATGATGCAGAGTCTAGGGAAGCACAGACTGCTAAATTCCCTAAAGGATTCTGGGATACCCTTTTTTACCTAATAGTTCCCTGAGCTTTGCTTTGCTTTGCCTATTAAAATGTGCTCCTTTATGTTCTTCCTCATTTGAAGAAAATTTGATGGAACACTTGAAGATAGGTCTAGAAAAGCACACACACATTAATATTTATGGCTGCGTGTGTTTCGACTCCAGAAGGGCTGACTAGCAACTGGATATAACCATGTTGATTTTCAATACATCTGCTGAGCCACAGGATATTCTGAGCAAGGTGCCTTTACTTTGAAACGAACTCATGAAGAGATTTAGTCTCGCTTGGCTTCTCCATGCACAGGTGCATTACTTATATTCAAGATAAATAATATTAATCTGCTTTTTTCCAAGGCATTCCTCAATACTTTAGTACCTAATGCGAAGCTTCATAATGCCTGCCCCTTCCATGTCAACATTAAACTGTGAAAAAGCATGTCTTTAGAAACTGATGAAAGTTTTCTGCAGTTTTTTGGCTGCTAATTAAGTGCAAATAGCAGATAGCACCAAGTTTTGCCCTCATCTGATATTCTTTGTCTGCAATTCTATAGTTGGTAATACATGACACGTTAATTATAGCATGGTAATTAAAATTTTAGTTACTGTTTTTCTTTGTTCAGTACATTTTGTGTTATGGTGTCAAAAAGTATTTTGCCTCCAATATTCTTATAGTCTTTTACAAGAGACATATCTCATCATTGGGAAGGGAATTTCTAAGTAAATTTTAATTTTTTTAATTGAAATGTTTTATTATAATAAGACAGCACTTCCTTATGGAAGTTATGAGGACAGCATGCTTAAAATTTAGACAAGATCTTAATTGTTAGTAATGACTAAAGAAACCAACATTGTGTCCTATGGGGGCTTAAGCAGAATTCCAGTTAATTATGTCCATTACTGCCATGGACTTCACCTGAATCTTATTTTCTTTTGCTAGGCTAGATATATCCAAATGCTCACAACTAAATTGTGCTGCGCTGTACTTTGGGAGTATAAGTTTGTAATTCTAAATAATGATGAACTTCTATGCAGAGTACATGATAAAATGATTTTTCTGTGTCATTCTTTCCTATCCTGCTCTCTTACTGCTCATCCCTCTGCCTTCACATCCTTTTTTTAGGAATAACAAAGACAGAGTAGCTTGTTCTGTATAATTGTGTTACCTTAATTTTGGGGATTATATTTATAACTCTATTACATTACAGAAATGTAGTTTTACTTTGCAATTCCACATAGTTTGTATTTTTACTTTGAGTCTCAAATGGGAATACTCTCCTAATTTTATTTAAGTTCCTTTGGGAGTATGTTTTTTTTTGTTTGTTTGTTTTTTGTTTCTTTACAATAAAAGACCATACATGTCTTAATAGTCTTTGTTTTCAAACAAGAGCACTTTTCAAACATATGTATTACTTCTGGTCAGTGAGAGTGGAATACTAAGTTTCTTTAAAAAAAACCCAACCAAAAAGTCATAAACCTCCCCCCTTCCTCTAAACTCCAGTAAAGCAAACCCAGCCTTTAAAACAATAAATTAATTACTTTCATATTAACAATTGTGTAATGAAGTAGCATATTTAAATACTGGTGTACTAAATATAGAACAGTTATTAAATGGTACCATGCATATAGCTAAAGGGAAAAATTCAAGGCACTAAAGTTGTGTGGTCCATATGGCTGGGAGTGTTAGCTTTTCTGCCTCTATAAAACATTTTTTTTGACTTCTGGAGGACAGGGAAAGACTAACATGGCTTCTAGGTTGTCTCAGACCACCCTGCTTTAGCAGCCACTATCTTCCCAAGGCTTCTTTTGTTTTGGGCACAGGCAAGATGCCAGCTGCTGGAATAGGCTGGCATCAGATCCAGCCTGGTATTGCCACATTTGAGGTTCCTGCAGTTCCCCTCTGTATTTTGCAGTATTTTTCAATAGAGACAAGAGAGGACCTGAAATGTTGCTCAGACTTAGGGCTCAAAGGTAGGTTCTTCTTGGAGTTCTAGCCTTTTTTCATTTGCTACATCATACTGTAAAGCACCATTTTGTTGTTTAAGGATGCAGGAAACTGAAAACTGTTTTTAAGTGTAGGAAATTAGGTCAGAAAGAAGACAAGGGAATACACATACTGAGTAAAATCATCTGGGGGGAAGAAGCAAATACAATATACATCTGGAAAAGGGTGCTTAGAAAATAGGAAAAGTACATACTTATTTTCTCATCTTGTGGTTGGTACTGTCTGTCAGCAGTCATCCTTGAAGTCTAGTTCAAGACACCATCCAATTTATAAATGTTGTCTTGTCTTGTGATGGGAGTCAGAAGAATCTGTGCTGGGAGCAGACACAGATCATGTTGAGTCTTGAGTGGGCAAGTCTGTGAATTGTGCTGTGTGGTCAGCAAAATTGGTAGCTGCTGGAACAGGATTTAGAAGGCAGGGGATGTTTCAAAAATGAAATACACAATATGATGTTGGAAGACTGTGTGTTAACATTCATTCAAGTCTAATGCATACTAAAACTCTCAGAGAAGTTCTTGTAGGTGTTTTCTGGTAGTTTCTTTTTGTACTAAAGGAATATAAAGTTGAAATGAGGCTTTCTGGGTTTCGAATGAATCTACCTTTCTGCATTTTGAAATGGAGTGGAATAGCTCCTGCTTTTAGAAGCCTTTCACAATTATGCTAAGCATTCACCTCCTATTTTTGTGTACTTTAAGATCATCCTTTGAAAGAAATGTGATAGGTAGGTCATACTGCTGTTACTTGCTGTGTTGGTGGTAGACCCTATCAGTTCACCCCTGTCAGTTTTCCTGGTCTATCATTAGCATGAGATCTGTGAGTGCCATAATTTGGTTTTTTTTTTTTTCCTAACTTAAATAAAAGATCAGCATTATCAGGGGAGGGATAGATTTCTTGCATAAATTTACTCACTGAAATTAATGAAATGCCTCTATCTGTGACACTGCAAACATTAAAATGTGATAGAAATGTTTAGCTTTGCTGTAAGTGCTTTTGCAGAAGACCTGAAGCAATAGCTCTTTATTTCAGTAAGTGCTATCTCACATAACAGGCAGGATTTGTTAAATATCAGTCTTGCTTAGGATTTCAGTTTATTACTAAGGTTTGTACAACTGGGGAGGAAATACAGACATTATGATTATTTCCTGTGGATTAGCTAAGATGAAGCCTAGTTTTTGGGTGGTAGTTTCACACACATTACCTTGAGCAACACCTTCCTACCTCTGTTAGGGAGCAGCAAGGGCTGGCACTGGCTGTGCCCTCACAGATGGGGCACAGTTCCACAGCATCTACATGTAGCCAGCAGGAACAGGAATAATGCCATGCTAGTGGAATCCAAGGGGAAGTCCCAGGTCCAGGGTCCAGCTAGAGGGCTGGAGCAGGAGCCAAAGGCCAGAGACAGAGCTTCAGACAGGCACACCTCCAGCACTGCTGGGGCAGAGAATGATGCTAAAACAAGGATAAGGGGTGGCAGGGTACAGGGTGGGACAGTAGGGCCTGGGAGTGCCTTTGGGGATCCAACATCATCTTATCACACATCTCCAGCAGTAAAAAAAAAAAAAAAAACCAA
>VZRH01002964.1:1197893-1209608 GCA_013397555.1 Urocynchramus pylzowi
AGCAGTAAAAAAAAAAAAAAAACCCAACAACAGAGGGAGCATCGATTGTGTCTTTACTTTGGTTTATTGTGCAACCTCTCATAGGCCAGGAACAGGAAGGCACAGTATAAATATGTGAATCACTTTCAGTAGCAGTATGGCTCTTTACAGCTTAAAGAGCAGTTTTGGCTACAGAGGTAGGCCTTGAAATGCTTCATAGTAGCTTTTGTCTAGCTGATGTGGAAGAGATTGGGTATCCATAATAGTATAGAGGCTTTTTGCCCATTTAGAAAGACAATTGCCTTTGACTTCAATAAAATTTTGTACCTGGGGAAGGTAAAGGTTATTGAAGGTTATGCATTTAAGAAATGTCTCCTGAGAAAAGACCTTTTCTTTCTTCTGTCAGCGTGATCTTTTTTCCTGTTTGTTTCGCAAAACTGAAAAATAGTTTATTCCTGTTTTAATTAAAACAAGGGAGAAAAAAGCCCAGAAGAAGGTGTTAGTAAAAGGTTCTTTCCTGCAAATCAACCAATCAAAGTGTATTCCCTTACTGAAAGTTGATGGCTTTGGTATCTTTTCTGCCTGCTAATGCCAAATATTGCTTATTACTTTGTAGTAAACAGTCTTTCTGTGCCACTTCTGGTAGTAATAATGAAATAGTAAAACAAGTATAACAGCTTCGATGGGCTCGGTTTCAACATATCTGTCAAATAAATAATAGTACATTGTAAGCTAAGTATTTGGACTCAGTACTACTTAGGGAGTTTGTTTCTGCTTTTCAGGAAGCAAGAAAATTAATTAATGACATAGTAACCATGACTAAAAAATTGCTGTTTGTTTTACTTTCCAGAACAAAATGAGCTCTGTGTGTCACGTTTGTGGATGCCATGTCCGCATTTCTGTTTCAGTTCTGTGTGAACTGACAGTTACTGTCCTTGTTTCTTGCCTGTCTTCTTGCATAGTAATGTAGAAGCTTGTAAATAGGAAAACAGGGCAAGGGTTGAGAAAAGTGACATTGATCACTGATGACTATTTGGGAGAATCATTTATCATGCAAGATAACTGCAAGCAGCACATAGCATGGCCCTCATAAGCTAATTTCTCGTTAGCTGGCAGTAATAAAATTTACACTGTTATTTATCCAAAAATGTCAAATGTTTATTTCCAGAAACAAGTAACACCTCATAACAGCCAGGAGGCTGTGTGGTGTCCTGCATAATTTACAGACAATCTAATTGACCTGAGCAGGTTAAGTGACTCACTTGAGATAATGAAAGAGTGGCAGAATGTGAAATAAAGATGGGAGGTACTTAAGCTAGTTTATGATTCCTAACAAGATGCCTATATTGCTTTCCATTCCAGAACACTAATGCTGACTTAAACCTGCTCATTGAAATATAAAAAAAAAAAACTTACTGAAGGAGGCACTGGTGAAATACAAACTTTTTTTAATGGATGTTTGCACTCAGCACTGAGTGATTACAAGAAAATGCACCAGACGCAGTGAATGTATTCCTGCATGAGATGACAGATGTTGATGTTGCTAGAATGTGTTGTTATCTTTCTCACTCCAGTAAATTTCCAGGAGTTTCTCTTTACATTAGTGCAAGGCTGGTAAAAGTCCTTTTTATTCTTCAGGAAATTTTGTTCCAGGAAGCCTGAGCTTCTCTTCAGCCTCTGCTCAGAGGCAGAGCACTTTATGAGTCGTCAAGTGAGAAAGTTTCTCTCCTGATTAATTTTACTCTGCAGTAATTTATAAGCAATAATATTCTGATATTACTTTCCAACAGTACTAAGTATGTTTTTAAAAGTTTCTAAGTATTATCAGGTGATGCAGATTTGTTTTGAAGATTGCTTTTGAAGAGATAGAGATTTTCTTTAGCATTTCCAAGGCTTTCATTTCAGAAACCAAGTCACCATTAAGATGGACACGGGCACTAGGCATGCTTTTCCACATTCTTTGGGGATGATTGGTATGATTTGGGAATCCCTTCTTACCTAGGATCAATTTAACAATTTTGAGAATTAAAATCTGTAGCATGTTTATGTTAAAATCTGTGGAAAAACAAAGCAGAAGGATAGGGAAAATTATGTAAGTATAGAGCTTTATGTAGACTGTTCAACATTATTTCCACTGAATTTTCTATTAAAATGCCAAGTGTTTTAAAAATAGTGAATGTTTATAGTGCTTTGTTATTATAATAGCTGAGCTTTTGTGACACATCCAACCCAAAAATGCTACTTACCTGTGCTACTGAAGTATCATTGTTAATTACAGTACTAAGTATCCATTTTTTCTTATTCTCAAACAACTGAAATGAAAATCTACAGTTGCTGTTCTAGCTTAGACAGATAAAAAAATCATAAAAATTAGAAGGGCTTTATGTTTTATGCTGCAAATTTGTAAGCAAAGGCATGCTACAGGGAAATAAGTGTTTAAATCTCCCCATGGATATAAGCTAAATGTTAGAGAATTTTAGTTATTTCTGGAGGAAAGGTCTCTCTTGAAGTATAAACAATGTTTCTAAGTATTTAAGCATGTGTTATATTGTTACAGGGAATGAAATACTTTCTACTTTCCTCCTCATGCTTGATTAAAAAGTCGCTTCCTAGTAATGATTTATTTGAAAAACCCTTAAGCAACATTCTTTCTCTGAAAATCCTCAGTGTTTTAAGTTTTTGTTTTTGTTTTTGTTTTTTTTTTTTTTTTTTTTTTTAATGGATGGAACTAGTGTTTCACTCTTTAAAAAAAAAATCTTTTTAGATGCCATAAAATAAAAAGAAAACTGTAGAGAATAAGTGAAGTGCTCGTATTTTGGCTTAGTCAGTTTTTCTATGTGCTAGAAAATCATTTGAGATTTTAAAGGTATGAAATACTATTTTGGTTGTTTAATGCAGAATTAAAATCAGTACATACAAAGAACGCTTTTCACGCAATAATTTAGGACACCTAATGGGTAGATAGATAACTGAGGGATATAAGGATGTGAATGCCTTCTGTGGTTTTAAGACCTGGATTGTGTGTTTAGATCAGGTGTATGCTGCTTTTTGTAGAATTTTACTTTTAGTGAAGTTCAAAGGCTTCATCTACCATGTAGCAATGTTCCTGGCACCTGGGACAAACCAGACAGTACAAATGCTTATGTACTTGATGCACCTAAGTTTTTGGAAATTATGATAACTGTATCCCCCATTAATAGAAATTAAAGAATCAGGATTCAAGGCAGAGGAAACAGCAAGGTTCAACAACTAACTTTTTTAGTCTGTTAATATATTGAATGCCTCTTGAAACTGATGTTGTTGAATAATGAAAGGAGGTTAGGTTGTTGAATATTCAATCAGAAGGAATGTATGCAGGGAGATGATCAGGAGGAAGACAAAGGGATTGTTGAAACTGGCATCCCTGATGGAACAAAGAAGCTGAGTAGAAGGACAAGAAACTTCAGAAATTTAATGAAATAATTAAACAGATAAACTGTGAGAATCTTAGATTATTTTTTGTATTTGTGAAATAAATGCCAGTAGTTGTTAAAATAATAACACACAGAATTAGCTACAGTAAATAAAACAAAAACTAACCCCAAAACAACTTATCCCTCATAGGAATCCTATATTTTAATAAAAAAATTTTTTCAGCAACTCTGGTTTTCAAAGCAATTAGTTTTTCACAGAATTTTATTGTTTTCCTAGTCCTTTATTTCCTCCTCTGCTCTTTATTCTGAAGGATTGGATAACAGTAATTATTGTGGACTACTGTTGATGAAAAGTTTACTCAGAGTATCAAGGCAGCAATTTTTTAACCAATAGGAAAGTTTTCTAAATCAGTGAAACAGGCTTATAAATGGTAATAATTTAAATTAATCTTGTTTGAAAATATTCAGCTGAGGTAAAAATAGCATTCTAGAAAAAATTAAAGTTCAAGATTATTCCTGTCTACTTGCTTGAGCTAGACTTGGTAAGCTGTAGGTCATTCCTGAAGTATCCATTGTCAGAATATGCTACAGAAATTTTGCCCCTGACTTCTGACAAAACCAGGGCACTCACAATACATTCTTCTCATCTGCCAAAGCAGGTTGAACATTATTTTATGTTAGCAATATTGCCAGACCATACAGCTCTAGGAAGTTCTGGATGAAGTTTTTATTTTAAAAAGGCAGTAGGAGCTTATCTACCATTGACCCTTTTCAGTCACTGCTTTTTCACTTTCGTGGTATGACCTCTCTGAATTTTATTACTGAAATACATGAAAAGGTGACAGACTCATAAAAAGATGAGAGGAAGCAGTATATTTGTGAGACTGGGCTGATTAATTCTCACTGACCTCCATTACAATAATGATATCAACCAATCCACCTACTGAAGTGATAATGAAGTAGAAGTAATTAGGGTTTAATAAAAAATCTCCCTTAAATTATTCTTTCAGGAAATTAACTTACATTCTGTTAAAGCTTAGTGAGTCTTGCCTGCTGTCTCATGACAGGCCTTATCAAATATGATGAGCAAAGAGTAGGAATAGCCTAGATGCATTTATCTAGTAATGGTTCATCATATTGCAATGTCTGTTGAGTTACAATCTCCACAAAAAAAATCAAGTTTGAGTGTTACGAAATGGGAAATATTGCTGCCTAACTAATGTTTTTTTTTTCTTTTAAAAATAAGTACATTTCAAATGATGAAAAAAAAATCCCTCTGTATCTCAAGAGGCTTATGTTAAGCGAGTAAAAAGAGGATTAATTTTCAACAGACTTCTTTAGTTAAAAAAGTTAATATAAACTTGAAACAAAATGCAAACAGTGGTGCTTGGCTTCCTGAGCATTGCAGGTAATTAATTGTGTGCATAAACAGCATTCAGTACATATCTGTTTGTTGTGGTCCACATAGCAACTTCTGTGTGTCAGCAGGCATTTCAGACTATGTGTTTAAAATGTCCCCACACTTTAAGGAATATCTTTACAAGAGTTCTTATTCAAATGTTTTAAGTGTGTTTTTAAACCTCAGTCTCTGAACTTACATATTCCTAGTTGTGCAACATGTGAAGTAGATGCTGACATCTGCCAGCTAATTGTGCACTCACTTTCCAGGGGACTGTTCTCCACTTTCCTCCTGTGTACAGCAGATGATAAGAAGGAATAGAAGAATGTGACAAGCAAAATAAAGTCAGAGTGCGCAATCTCAGTGTTCAGGTTGACACAGCAGACTTAGCAAACAATCCATTTTGCCTCAGGATCTGGGCTTTTCAGTGTGCTTCAGAGTGGGTGTTTTCTAAGGGGTGGTTTTGTTTATAGTTTATTTTCCACCTTTTCTGAAGGAGGGACTTAGGACTCTTAAGGAACCTGGAAGGGTGGGCTTCTATTTCAAAACAAGTCAACTTACACAGTATAGTAACTTCAAATGTATTTACAGTACCATATCTGCCATCAATTTTCAAAATTATTATTATTTTTAATTCTTACTTTACTCTGTTTTTTTCAATTTGATCTCCATTTTGGTTTGAATATATAGCTTGGAGTCTATATGCTTCTGTATACAAAGTACTGTCTAACACACACAAACAACTGAGAAATGGGGGCTGTATTATTTTTGTCTTGACTAAGTATTAGAGTTGGAGGTATTGCTTTAATCATAGCTGATTAAAAAAATACCTGTTTGGAAGTGAAGTTTTTAGTTTGAGTATATTCACTTCTGCCACTTTTATGGCAAATCCTTGGCAAATTATTCCTGGGCTGATTGCAGATAAGTCTTTAACGTTGGGTACATTTAGTTAAAACTTCACAATAAAACACTTAAAAATGTTGACAGAACTAAGGTAGCCAGGCGTCAAAGGATCGCAGCAAAAAACTCCAGGAGAGTGAACTGCAAGTTTAGTTCAGTAAATCAAAGCAAAATAACGTTAGATTAAATAATTGTAGGCAAAATAAAAGGCAACAGGTGAGGTGAGAGAAAATAAATGCTACAGTGTCTCAAGTAAAGCTGAGTTACTTGCCTAAATATGAAATTATGTCACTAAGTTTTGCATTTCTACTTTTGAGACAAAGTTTTAGTCCGAATGAAACAGAAAGTATTCCTTTAACTGTAAAGGATAATTGAGTCTAGCTGTTATTTGCTGTAAAATTTTCATTTTCCTTTAGTATTTTAATGTCATCTGTTTTGTTATGGTTATGTTTTATAACAGAATTTTTGTCCCATAGAATGCTGTTGAAGTATAGCTTATTTGGTTATATGAAACAGGCTTTGAACATAATGACAGTAAAAGGTCTGTAGTACTTCAGAAAACACATTTATAAGGGTTCATGTTTGCAGACAAGGAGCAGAAGTTTAATGGAATCAAGACTTTAACTACAGTCAGACACAGTAAATATATCAGTTTGGAAGCTGAATTTTTCATTAAATGTGTTAAATACAGAAACATCACTTTGTCAGTGGTGTGACATGCACCTGAACTATTGCCTGCACTGCTTGTTTTCGTGGTTACCTTGATGCAAGGCTCAGCTTAAGGATGCCTGCTTGTACACAGCAACTTGCTCTTGTTGCTGGGGGCCAGAAATAAGAAGCTGATGATGTAGAACAAGTGAGTAATGAGTGACAGGCAGGGCCACTGAGGTGTACGTGTGGTAACACCTACCTGGCTGTGCCATGGTCATCCTTCATCTCCCTGCTGCAGGAGTGTTGCAGTGGGATTGGTTCCTGTGGCACAGGGCTGGTAAGGGGTGCTCTGTGCCCCTCATACTGGAAAAAAAAAAACCAGCTGAAATGGGGATTGTCTCCCAACAGCCAGGTACAGCTTGGCAGGGGCAGCCACCATGGGGAGGGGATGGAGCAGTGGCTGCAAACTGCAGCCTGAGCCTTTATGGGAGACACCCCTGAAAGCTTCAGTGGGGAGTGACACAGCTCCATGGGCAGCACAGAGAAGCAGAATGGTCATGAGGATGCCTGGCTAAAAGGACTGCAGAAAAGAGTAGGGTGATAGAAACACATTAATTTTAGTTTCCTAGTTTTTGTGTGACTGATGCACATTTAAATCCCAGGGATTCTTACTGTCCTGTAAGCTTTGGCATAGAAGCTTTTAAATGTAAGATGAAGTCAACAAAGAAGAAAAGTGCAGAGCATTTGTTTTCTTTTAGGTTGGCTTCTGTTTGATTGTTCTTTATTCTGCAGCTTATTTTAAATACATGTAAACACACATTCCCCTTTCATGGTAGTGAAACACTTATTTATCCTTCTTTCCCCTTTGAAATCACTCATGCACCTTAATACTAACTTCTGGATTAAATTCTGGGCTAAAAAAAAGGTCAAGAGTTTAAGTCAGTGTTGTCCAAACCTTTTTTGCTTGAAATCACAGATACAAATCCTTTAATTTTCTTGCAGACCACCAGCCACCTTCAGTATAAAATTTAATTTTTGAAAATTTAGTGCTTTAATACAATGACATTTCAATTAGCCATTTTTAATAAAGCTGTGAAATGTCAGGTTCCTGCAATAGCAGGATCTCAGAACTCCAGAAGGCATCCTGCAGAAATATTATGCATGTACCTCCTGAATTTTTAATCCTATTGAAGACAAATTAAGTATCTGAGTGCTTTCCTGAATGGTACTTAAGCACATCGTTAAGCCCTTGTGTTAATTAGAGTCTTATGCTTTCCCTTTTTGAAAAAAACCCACCCTGATTCTGTTGTTCTCTTGAACGACAATCTCAGTTCCTGGGACTGTGAGTCATGGAAACTGGAAGGCTTATTTCAGTGATGAATCAGGCCCAAATTAATATCTTTAATGCATCTCTAGCAGACTAGAACTTGAAAATAAGTACATTAAACAGTATCTTCCATGGGACTGCACAGGCAAGAAGCCCAACATAAAGTTCATTTGGTAAATATATTAACTATTATATACACCTGTTAAATGATTTAGAGATGTTTTCTTCTGTATTTAAGGTGGATGCAAGTGGAGACTAAGACACAGAAAATAGCCACAGTAGTACAAGACTTAAAAACCAATTCCATCTGGGGCTTGGAAAAAGTCTCTTTAAAAGAATGTGAAGCGAAATTCCCATTTTATCAGTGTGCAAACGGCTTTGGGAAGTCTGCCGGTTGCCACAGTGAAGGAAATTATTGTGTGAACAAACACAGATAAATTGGCATCCTGCACAGTATTCATTCTTTGTGATGTAGTTTGTGACGTAATCTCTTCTAGATAAGAGCCTTTAAAGATAGACTGTACTGTACTGGTTACCATGTCACGAATAAAATAGCTGACAATGTATTTTTTTTTTTTTTCCTTCCTACCAAGAAGGTGTTTTTTGCAAAAAGAATCTTATTTTAAAGCTGACATTATGTTGAATAAATAGTTTAATATATTCTTTAGGGAAAGACAATCTTTATGCTTTAACTTTTTTTTTATTTTGTCATGTAGTGAAACTCATTCACATAACTTACACCTTGGATAACAAATACCTCTGTATTTTTTATTTGCTTTAGAATTTGAAAATCAGGTAGGAAAACCAAATCTGAATTCTTAAGATATGTCATTCTTCTCTTTGTCATTGCTAAGTGTAACAGGATCCCTAAGAGGAGAAAAACCTAAGTGAAATATGGCTTTATAGACCAATTTTTAGAAAATGCTGTCAGCTGCTTTTGTGGCAAAGGTATAAGTGCATTTAAAAATAAAAACCAAAAGAAATCGAGAAATGGAGGTGTAATGGGTCTGTAATTCCTGTGCAAAGCCCAACTAAGGCAATATTCCAAGCTGATAAATGCACACACAGACAGGCATAAATCTTGGTGTAAACTAGTGTTAAATTTAATTTTAAAAGCAGACTGAATTCATGGGGATAGGGGGGTTGTTTGATTTGTGATTTATTTAAGATGGAAGTAATAGCCCCAGCTGGATATGCTATTCCATCAGTTTCAAAGCTTTCATATTGATACAGTATAGGTTGACTGAAGTGTATAACTTCACCTGCAGAAAGTGCAGTAGCTGATCCATTATGGCTTAAACTGCCCTGTCGTTGCCATGGGGTGCACGTGTGTGCCTTTGTGCTGGTATAACAGTGATTTCCTGTGGGACATGAGCTCAAAGTAGAGGTCCTGAGCCATCCTGTTGCTCATCAGTGAAACACAAGCCCTGATGTGCTTAAAATTTTACTGAGCAAGTCTTATCTAAGGTCTCTGAAGTGTTTCTGTGGAAGAAAAATGCTGTGAATAGTAATCTAAAGTAATTTGTAGTTTCACTGGGGAAGCAAACCCACTACTTGTGGTTTGGAGTCTCAATGCGTGATTCAATTTAGAAAAACAGAGCATAAAAGTATGTTTTAGGGAAGCCAGTCTGATTGTAATTATACTGGCGAGCTTCTAATTTCTGAGCAAGATTTTTTATGTGGAAGTAAAAGAATTGAAGCGCCACATGGCCCATGCTAAGGGAATTGTCAGATGAGTGTACTGAACACATGAGACAAAGATGGGTGCTTTGATTCAAAAGAGGAGTGTAGAATAAAAACAAAACAACTCCACAGATCTACAGTAGATGACAATGCAATGTTTAACCCACTCGTTTGAATAGATAAGGAAGATTTCTTGTGAGTTATCTTTATTTACACCCATGAAACCAGGAATAAATGACTCCAGTAACAGACAAGCCCTTGAGGCTAAAATGCTTCTAAAATTACTGATCTGTCCAGCAGGATTTCAGAAGGCTCTCTGTTACTGCAGGATTTAGTGCCATAGGCAATAGGTTTTTGTTTTCTGCCTTACAGATCTGTGAAAAACTGTCAGGCATTTGAGTGAAACTCAGAAGATGCATGCCATTTGTATGTAGTATGTTACTGCAGATATTAATTGCTGCAAGAACTTAGTAGCAGTTTACACACCTGATAGTAGTATGATGACAGTTTGCTTTTATTAGTAGTTAAGAAAGTAATAATCAGCCAGGTGGCAGAATTGTTTCCAGAAAACACTTTGTGAGGAAAGTACAATGACAGTTATCTTTTAAATGAGAAGTAACTTACTGCTGAGGTGATCTAGGATTGGAAGAGTATACATAGGTGTGATCGTTAGCCAAACATTAACCTAGCAACCTAAAGCTGAAAGAAAATCGTATCTCTGTAAAAGTTGTAAAGCTCACTGTCTTGGTGCCTTCAGAAGCTTTTTATATTAACCTCTGTGTTTAACAAACCTTTCAGCCTGTCGCTGGGAAGGGAGAAGAGTACCAGTAGCACTTAACCCTGTTCTTGGAGATGGTCCTTTTCAGATAAGAGTAACGTGGATCAAGCTATGATCCCTTCTCCCCCAGCCTTTCTACATTTACTTCTGCAAAGCTTTTATCTGAAAAGTAACTGGTTTACCCCGGGAGCTCCCCTGAAACATGTTAAAGCTGATTCTTGCTTATCTCCTGAGTATTGTTTCTTAAATGCTGAATTGCATGGTTGAATGGTTTACAAAAATAATGACTAATGTTATTGGTGGTGCAGCAAAGAGAATGTGCTTAGAAAAGAAGGGAGACTTTCTGGGTGGCAGGAGTAATTGTTAGCATGTGCTGGTTAGTTTTACAGATACTTATCTTCTGTGACAGAACAACTGGCCCATGCTTTGAATGCCAGCTTATAATAAAATGCAAGTTGATAGGGTAAGCGGCTCATTGGAAAACACAGCTTGCCATTTTGTGTGCTGCTCTCCCTGCATGTGCAGCTGTTAATGTGGGGACCAATGGCAGGAGTCAGGCTGGATTGGGAAGGAGCAAGCATGGGAGAAATAGAGGGATAAAGGGATAAATGAGTCTCATCTTGTGTATGTATCTGACCACTCAGTATGCTGCTGAGACTCTGCCTGATGCTTGGTTACTGTAATCTGTCCTGTGTTCTTACTAAACCCAGCTTCTACCATCTTGTCCATGGATGCACTCATCTCTTCAGCGTGTGTGTGAATGCTCATAAACTTCAAACCAAGCTAACCAGAGAGTGGGAGAAGAGATTTGAGTGCCGGGAGCTGCTGTGGGACCATGAAAATCAGGGGCATTTGGGTGTGGGGACCAGAGCCTGGTGAGGAGCAGGGTGTGGGTTCCTCTAGCAGAGTGAGACTCCCCCTGGGCTGGAGAGGAGGAACAGGGCAGGGCTGTCAGTGCTTTATGTGTGAGTGCTCTGTGTGTTCACAGGGATGCTGATTTTCTGTCAGCATCTGGACACTGTTTTTCTCTCTGTATTTGATCTGTCATGCCATCTCTCCTTCTGTCTCACTGTATGTCTGCCAGTGTTGGGAGCACCAACAGCTGGATCTGGGGACATGGAACTGTAGTAGCCCTTTGCCTTTCAGGCAGGGGGGTGAAGACTCACCCTGGTTCCTTAGAGTAGCCTATATTTGGCTACTCAGATGCTTTGTGGGTTTTTTGCCAGTGTTTGTATAATTTCATTTTTTTTCCAGAAACAGGTTTACATATATTCTTACATCCTTGTTAAGGATGTTAAACAGCACTCAGTTTAACAGTGATGCAAAAAATCCAGCTAGCAGAACCTCATCCATGTTTACTAGGGTTTCTTCATTAACAGTTGCTTCGGTTATTCAGCTTTTAATACATTTGATGTATTCTCTTATGCTGCTCTAATCAATTCACATCCTATGTTAAGCACTTCATGGAAGTCTTAGATCTTTAGCTGCTGTGGTTTCAGCAGTAGTTGCAGTCTCCTTCAACTGTGCACCTAAGTGTTCTCTCTTTTTTTTTTCTTTTTTTTTCTTTTTTTTTTTTTCTTTTTTT
>VZRH01002964.1:1213817-1230933 GCA_013397555.1 Urocynchramus pylzowi
TCATTTTGTAATTTTTTTTTTAAAACTTTTTTTTTTTTTTTTTTTTTTTTTAGTTCTGCCACTCTATCTTTTGACCATCTTTTTGTGTCCAGTATTTGTCCAGTATTTCACAGAAAATGTTGATTTATGCTAATGAGAATGACTAAGATATTTAATTGCCCATTTACTCTGGAGCAAATCCATATTTTCTTTTTTTCCAGTATTGCATCTTTTTAGAATTAATATTTACACAAACCAAATACCTGCTGAATTACTGCTGAACCATTTTTCAATGAGGAATTGTAAACAGCAACAGTGACTTCAGGAAAACCACTGCTTTGTTGATTTAAACTCTTTAGCTATAATGATGAAATACATGTGATTCAGCAGGGTTGAGGACTTAAAAAGCCTGAATTTAATGAATGATGAGCACCATTAGGTTTTACTACATTGCATGTCGTGCCTAAACATAGCTCTAAAGACTAAACCCAAGTAAATCCCATTTAAACTTTTTGGCTGAGGAAATCATCATCATCCATGTGTTTAAACATGGAAGTACACTTAGAGAAATTAAGTAAGTGTGATAAAATGAGTGTATTTATAGTAAGATGTGCACTTGATATTTCTTCTTAGGAATGAGTACTCAGTTGATTATAATTTTCCATGTTTTCTTGTGAAATCCTTCAATTCTGGCAGATAACTGTTTCCTTATAGATATACCAGTGGATCATTTTAGTTATTTTTAATTTGTATTTCTTATGTGCCCCAGTGTATGAGAAGCTGTTCTGGAGAGCTGATCCACTGTCAGAAAGTATGCTGTGGGGATTTTTCTTGTTTGTTTGTTGGATTGACAGTTTCCATGTAAAAAATCTTCCCAATTAATTTTTAGTGAATTCATAAATGCTTTAAGTATTGCTCTTATAACTTTGCAAATGATACCTATTTAAGAGGTTTATATTTTAAATGTAAATTAATTAATTGAATGGCAGAGCATGTACTAATTGATAGAAGGAATATTAGTTTATTTCCTGCCTTTTTTAAAAGAAAAAACCATATTCTGTGACTTCTGTTTATGTTACTAATGAATAAGGATTTTCCCAATATATTATGGTAACAGACTGTGAGTTAAATACAGAGTAATGCCTTTTAGGTAGTAAAAAATTTTTTCTCCTTTGTATTAAAAATAAGTTCAATTTTTGTCAATTTTATGAGCTTGTCTAGAAAAGAAAATTATAGTTGATAACATATTTAAATTCAACTGCAAAACTACTATTATTGAATAGTTTAACCTGTTTAACATAGAGATGCAGTCTGGATGAAGGTTCTCCAACATTCCATTTCACAAAATGACTTGTATCTCATTAGAAGGTATTGTCAGCCATCAAAGTTAGAAAAAGAAAAAAACTTAAAACTTGGTTTCTAATAACTGCATGACAAGTGTGTGTGTACTTACATTTTTCTAAAAACACTTAGCTATGCATTTGTAGCAGGGAACTGTAACATATCCATTTCTGGACTTAGGAAAAATGCAGGGTTTAAATTATCTCATGCATTTTATTGATACGTTTTCTTTCTAAAGTAGATATTGAATTTTATTTCCTTCTATGATATCATAGGTTATCTGGTAATAGAATTCGTTTCTTTTCATTTTTTCAACCCAGAAATATGAATGTTTCAGAAATCATGTTGCATTTTTCTACCATCAGTACAGTCTTTCAAATTCCTTAGTTCTGTGGCATGATTATTTTGAGGGTACACTTAAATGGAACACATTAATAGGCACTAAAAAATAGAGTATAAATTGACTGGCTGCTCACATGAGAGTTGTTTGAATGTGACTTTATTTAAATACTTTTACATTTCTTGTAATTTGCTGTTTTAAGTTGTGACCATAATACAAAATTCAATCCCGGCCTTTTTTTTTTTTTTAACCAGTAAGTAAAGCTTACTGGTTTACTTGTATTTGCATTTGTTCATTCTCTTGTCACCTTTTGAGGACAGGAGACACTTGTCACACTTAGTCCAGTAGGTAACTTGGGATTGGCTTAGAGGAACACTAAGGAATTCAGAACATTTTAGACTCTGTCTGCATCACATACTGCATCCAACCATCTGAACACATAAAATTCTCTTAAATTTCATTGCAACTCTTATGGTGGATTGACCCTGGCTGGACATCCAAGTACCCTTCCCTTCATCCTGGTCTCAACTTCACTCCGGAATTTTCTCTCTCTCCTCCCTTCCAGCATTGCAGAGGGGCAGGAAATGGGTCAGCTCATCACACGTTGTCTCTGCCACTCCTTCCTCACCAAGAGCAGGACTCCTCACAGTCTTCTCCTGCTCTGGCGTGGGGTCCCTTCCCACAGGATGCAGTCCTGCAGGCACAGATTGCTCCAGCGTGGGTCCCACACCAGGTCATGAGTCCTGCCAGTAAACCTGCTCCAGTGTGGACTTCCCACAAAGTCACAGCCTCCTTTGACCATCTGGTTGATCTGGTGTGGGACCCTCCACAGGCTGCTGCAGGTGAATCACTGCTCCATCCCTGGGCTCCATGGGCTGCAGGGGCCAGCCTGACTCACGGTGCTCTGCACCTGGGCTGCTGGGGAATCTCAGCCCCAGAGCCTGGAGCACCTCCTCCCCCTCCTTCTGCACCGACCTTGGTGTCTGCAGGGCTGTGTCTCTCACATATTCTCAGTCCTTTCTTCAGCTACAATTTTGAAGTGTTCTTTTTTCCCCACCTTTCTAATTACGTTATCCCAAAGGCTCTGCCTCCATCACTGACGGACTCAGCTTTGGTCAGCAGTGGTGCTGGCTGTCTTGGAGCTGACTGGCACTGGCTCTGCAGGACATGTGGAGAAGCTTCTCACAAGAAGCCACTTCTGTAGCTCCCCCACTACCACAACCTTGCCAGGCAAAGACAGCAGAGACCATGCATGTAGAAGCACTCAGATAGCTGAGACCTGCAGTTGATTCTGTACTACCATCTGTAGGTTTATTGCAGTGCAGGTTGCTTCAGCGTTTGGGGCTTTTTGTCTCTTTCCTTCCCCAGCTGTAGAATAAAGATTGTAATATTTACTAGCTTTACAAAAGAATTTTGAGATTCTGCAAAAGAAATTTGAGATCAAATACCTACGAAATACATATTACTCTTATGTTAGTAGAAGCAAAGAAAAATGGTTGAATTATTATTATTATTATTATTATTTTTAATTATGCTTTAGTGACAGATATTGCCTTATTAAGAAGAGAAAAATTAGGAAGAAATTGAATCAGTCACTTTGTTTTTGCAGGTTCTTTCATGTTGGTGAATACATCTGGAAGATTTGCAGGACAGAAAGCTCACCTCCTGATGCCCCATCTGAAAGAAAATGATACACATTGTATTGATTTTCACTATTATGTTTCAAGCAAGAGTGGAGCTAGCCCTGGCACTTTGAATGTATATGTGAAGGTTAATGATGGTCCTATTGGTAACCCAGTCTGGAACACATCTATCACTGCCACTTGGAGCAGAGCAGAACTGGCAATTAGTACTTTCTGGCCCAATTTTTATCAGGTATGTCTTACTTTTTATGAAATTTTATTTCTCATAATAGCCATCTGGTTCTTAATCCTCATTTTAACTTTAAATAGTCAAGTCAAAATAACTTTCAGTATTTCTAGTTGATCATTATCCTAATCACATTTTTGTACATGATGCTAAATGTTTGTTTTTACATACATATGGCTGTGTTTATGTTTACATATATTTATAGAAGTGTGTGAAATGCACACATGCTCTAAATGTGGATGAATTAATTATGCTGAAATAAATCTAGAAATTTTGCCATTGATTTCAGACAATTAACTCTGTATCTCTGTAATAAATTCACTAGTTCTTTCGGTTCAATAGGGATGCTGGAATTGAATGCCAATAGATTTTATTACAGTACAGTCTTCAAGTTTGATTTAGATCAGAATACTTGTTGCTTTAGAACTAGCAGAATCCTTTGAATCCTCAGTTCGAGTCTTAACTCTGAATGCAATATCCATTTGTCCAGTAGTAAACATAAATATAATAGTAGCTGTCATAGGAATGGGATTTTGAGTGCATCCTAAAGATTCAGGGGAATTTCACTTGACAGTCCCTTAGGATGCTGCTTTTCTGTAGGAAGGTTTAGATTATACAGTTACTTACTGTTCTGTAGTAGTTCAATGTTTTCCCTCCTTCTTCCTGTGAAAATACAGTCTGTCTCCACAAACAAGTAACTTAGTTTAGTAAGAACAGACCAGTAGCATAGAGGTGTTACTGAGGCTCCTCCATCTTCACTTGAAGTTTGGAAAGTTTGGATTGTATTTTATTTGTTTGCCTGTGCTGAATATTTTCACCACACTTAGGGTTTGAAGCTTTCTGAAGAAAAGCCATCCCAAAGATAGCAAATTCCTTGACTGTAGACCTCCCTAGGAGGTACAGTGTTGCTCTTCCACCATGCTGTTCCAGACTGGGACTCCCTAATTCCTACAGTGATGCCCCAGGTACTAGTGTCACATGTGGCAGAGTCTTGTTGCAATTCCTGCATTTGCTCTTTCAGGTAACCAGGTATTTGTTGTCCCATTATATTTTAATGATGAGTTTGGCAATGTGCACTGCAGGTGCTCTGGGAGGCTGCAGTGGGCTCCTTTCTGTGGCTGCAGCATCTGATTTGTGAGGATGTCTCAAGTGAACTCAATCTGTCCTTTTCAAACGCTTTTTCTTTTAAGGAAAAAAAAAAAAAAGCTGAAGAACTTTCTGGAGTCTTTCCTCTATGATTGTTTCATCCACAGTGAAACAGAAAGTTCTGCTCAGAAAGATGAGTTTGGAGGGCCAGGAACATTTTATTCTTGGAATGTGGGATGCCTGGTAGTGGATGCAATACGCAGACCCAAAAGAGCACACATATTCATTTCTTCTTGCCTCTGATAGTGTGTTCCTGGGTTGGATAGCTGGTATTCACAGGGTCTGCATGTGCATCCAGTGTATTACCCAAGATTCCTAGGAATTGCTGCGACTGCGTTGTCAGGGCTTCCCGGAGAGTATTCAGGGAAAGCTTACGGACGTCCCAGCAAGCTTCATGATGTGGATCTTCTATAATTGTCTGCAGGCTTGATGAGGTGATACTCTCGTGCCTTTTCGAGAAGGGCAGGCATGTTGGCAGAGCTGAGGTTCACTTCAGCTGTGTGGGAGAAGCTGTGTGCCACCTGTCTCTCTGGAGCATAAGGCTGTATCTTGATCACACAGTCCAAGCTTGGTTTAGCCATACATCTCCCAGGGTGAAAGGGCAGTGTGTATTTTGTTGCTTGTCAGGGTTCAAGGAGTGTTTAGATGATGCTTTCCGTCATTTAGTTTGGTTTTAGGTAGTCCTGTGAGGAGCAGGGAGTTGGAATCCATAATCTTTAAGTGTCTCTTCCAGCTCAGGACATTCCCATGATTCTCTGACCTTACATCAACACCTCATGTTACCAATTTGATGCCAGTGTTGAGAATACCTTTCAGTGCTGCCAAAACACCTTTCTGTCTTCACTGAAATACTGAGGACCAGTCTGGGTTGTTAGCCTCAGTGGATGGTGGGAGAAGAGGATAGAGCATCCCACAGACAATATTGTGGCTGACATTGTGTTTAACTCAATGGTTTATAAAGTGGAATTTACTGGAAGGTTTTGTGAACATGGTGTGTGGTTCAGGAGCACTGGATACTGAGTAAATGTGTGACTATGTCACTTATACCCAAGTCTGAAATGCCCCCATCTGTATAGTGAATTAGAGGAGCTTCCAGTTTTCTCTCTTCTGAAAGGAGTCTGGTTTCTATGCAGCAGAACTGGTCTGGAATCAGCAGTCAGTAAAGAAGAGGGTTGTGCTTCAAAAGTCTCATTCTAGCTCTGAATCAAAAGGATGATGTGGACAGGGGAATTTTAGTAGAAGAAGCCTTGACTCTGACTATTAATTTTAAGGTAAATTAACATATTCTTAAAAATACACAAAACCTCTGACAGTTTCAGATGTTATTACTAATGTTATTAATAATAATCTGTGTCAGATTCCTGACAATATGATACATACAGTATTTGGCCATAGAAGCAGAAGGATAACCTTTCCCATTCTCTTTCTCATAAGACCTGCCATCTGGACTGTTCACCCTTATTTGTAGGTGAACCCTTAAATGCGTGGATGGGGTACTGCAGTTTAGCAGATCACCATGCATTAGCTGATGTATAATTGATGCCAGAGCCTGTCTGTAATGATTCCATGAGCTCTCCTTGCTGCTGGAAATGTTGACATTTTTGCATAATCTTTTTTTCACCGTGGAGTATAGTAGATAATTTTCTTTGCATTTGCTACATATAGTCTGAAATAATACCTGGTTAGGTACTGCAATTGAGCTGATGTGCCAAAAGGTCTTGTGCTATGCTAATATCCATGGCAGTGCAGGGAATCACTGTTAAATACTGTAGCTTCACTGGTTTCATTGTAAATAAGCTCATTTATTCTCAAGGAAGTGCTGTCACCATTTTAAGAGCTTACAATTAATTGTCTTAGTTTTTGGTTGCCTCCATTCTCTCAGAGATCTGTGATGCAATTTCCTCACTTGAGTGCTGACATTTACAATTTTTCATTGTTTCTGAACTCCTTTCTTCAGTTTTCATGCTTTTTCTTCTTCATAGAGTTTGTGGGGGGGGAAGACAGGAAGTTAGCTGCAAGCAGCTGGGAGAAGGGCAGGAAGAGGAGAGAGAGTAGACGTGGATCTTGGAGACTATGGCTCCAAGTGACAGCTCAGGTGACTGCAGGAATAGTGGGGAAGGCACAGGACTCACCTGGTAGGTATATAACATAGTACCAAGTCAGTTTCCTGAGCTGCTATTCATTTGAGTCCATGTGTTCCACACAAAACCTCCAAGACTTCCTCCCAGTGATTTTCTAAGTTTGTCTGACCTGAACATAATTAAGAAAAGCCTCCTAAGAAGATTGTTAAGGAATGATGGAGCCCTTTTTAATTTTTCTTATATGAAGGTTGGTAGCTTCCCAATGAGTAATCTCCTAGAGAAGACGTGACATTAAGAGGTGAAGGGACAAAGCAATGTAATTGTGTGATTGTCTTTGTAGTGTTTTAAATCACATAATCTATGTAGCCATCCACATCTGTGAGTGTTTTATAATTCCATTCCCTTAGCAGAACACCTGCAAGATGTCTAGATGCAAATGAAACCAAAATGTACTACAGAACTCTGAGAATAAATTATATATGATAACATTTCAGAGTTGTAATATATATACAATTCAATATTTTTTCAAACACAGTGTGTTGTGTCTGTTTTGCTGTTGAAAAATGTAGGCAAAATAGCTCCCACTAAATGGTAGCTGACTACAAATCAGATTATGTAGTACAGAGTGAATTTTAATCCAACTTCTAAAGACTTATTGGTTTAAATCGTATATTGTGAACACATACAAGCAAAGTGTTCAAAAGATTTAATAATTAACAATAGTTTATTATTGGAGCACCAGTTGCCCCAGCTTGTAAATACTTTTCAGGTTGCATTTCTATTTACAATCGACTCGATAGAAACACAGTCTTTGAACTAAATAATTAATTTCTTTTAATGTACCCTTTTCTTTTTGCCAGGTAATTACTTGTGTATGTTGCACACCATAGGTAAGCTGTACTACATATAGATCACGAATCACAATTGCAACCTGCATGTAACAACATTAATTGTTGATTACTTGCTGATTATTTAAATTGTCAAGCATTCTGACAATTAGGGATACATTTAATTCCATAATAATGATCTTCTAAGTAGTACTTCCTAACATTTGCCATTGATTTTAGGGTATGTCTGCACTGCTGTCCAGTTAGTGATAAGAGTGTGCTTCTAGTAACATGGGTTCAAGCTGCCAAACACCTTCTGAGTCCAAGATAATCAGCACAGCTTGTTCTTTCTGCTGTGCCTGCTGGTCTCTGAGCTATTTGTTTCGAAGTAGCTGGTGTATTTCTGCAGGTACTAGTCTTATTTCTGTTTTATATAATCGCTTTAGGAGTGCTCCCCTGAGGGAGCATTGCCTTCCTCTTCTTAACATTGTGCCCAGGAGAAATTGTTTGCTTTGCTGAGCTATTGTCTACTTGGTGCATTTTAAGCAAGAGCATCAAGGAGTTTATTGTGCCTTTAGAGACAGCCTGCAAACAAAACAAAGCTTCACATAATTCCTAAGACCTTCACCCTCCTCCTAACTTGAGTAGAATTAGAATGTACATGGAAATAGAGAATTAAACGTTACATAGATTTTGCTGGTAAGTGGCAAGATTGTTTTTTAGATTCTTGGGGAGCAGTCTCAGTAGGTTGAGAGGCTCTAAAATTGATGCTTTGAGATACAAGTCATGAAAAGGCTCCTCTTCTGGTGAGGAGAGGGTGGCAGGATTTTTTGGTCTATGTTTTTATTTTCTTAAATGTTTTGGTGTTTTTTCTCATTTGGATTTTTTAGCAGGAGTAGAATCTGGTGGTTTCAGGGTTGTTTTCTGTAGATTAGTTAATAATTCTCAGACCAATTAGTAGTATTTAAAATAAATTTTATATTTTGGAAGTGTTGCTCTTTTGGAATATCACAATATGCAAAAGCTACTACTGAGTGGAGTCTGGTGAGGGGATTGTGCTCCCTGCTTCTAACCCTTCAAGCAAGCAATTTAGCACAGCACCACTGCAAGTCACACACCGTCCCCCTATCAGTTTTTTATATTTTGAATTATTTGCTTTGTACTTTGCTGGAAGTCAGTCATGGCAGCAGTGAACTGAAACAAATCTTGATTAAATAAAACAACAAACACTGCAGATTTAAAATCCAGAAATGGAATTGAAAGGATTAAAAATAGCTTCCAGTATAGTAACACAACTGTCTGTGCCACTGCACCATCTTTAAATGTAAAATCCTGTGAAGCTGGAGTGAAAAAAACGGGGTAAGAGCCTGGCAGTAATTCCTGATCCTTTTTAGTAAGGACACAAAGGAGTTACATGGTACCATTTCACAGAGATGAGATTTACCCTTCACCATTCTGACATGTTCCCCTGTAAATTGGGAGTTTAGGGAATAAGAAGCAGCAGATCAAACCTAACTTTTAAAATCTGGACTTAAGCATACATTTGCTTCATAACCTGCTTTGTACATGTTTTGCTTGGAGTTTGGCTCATGCAGTGTACTTAAATCCTCATCTAGGACAGAGCATTAAGCTTCTTGTGCCGTAAAAGTCAGTCTCACATTCTCGTGTGTTGTGTGTGTTGCATTCAGCTGCACACATACAGTTCCTGAACTGTGCTTTGAACTCCAAAGAAACTTTGAAATGCATATTGCATTTGGAAAAACAACCTGTGTCAGGCATCTTAAATAGCTCTTCTTCATTGACTTCTGTGCTTTGGGAATAACTATTTTGAGAAAGATGCACCAGGGCAAACCACATACCTAAATTTAAAAACCCCCAGCAGTCTAAAAATGGTCACAAGTATGGAGGCATGCATTTTTTGTCACAGACACAAGGCTCTGTTATTTGCTCCTGTCTCTTGTTCCTAAACCAGAAAAGCATTTGGGCCTTCAGTAGAGAAATACGAGACAGCAACTGGTTTAAAAACAGAAAGAGAATAGTAAGATTTAACAAGCCTTAATGTCAGGAGTTCAGTTTTCAGGCTGGCTTGCTTGTTTCTTTGCGGTTTCGGATTGGCAGCAGCCACCAAAATGTTGTTTCATGTTCTTGAGTGCAGGTGTGAGTGCCTCGTGGTAGTCATGTAAAAATGAGAGGTGGGGAGGGAAATGGCACGAAGCAAATTCTCAGCCAGGGAGGCCTGAACACAATTTAGGCAGCCCACGTCAATAAGCTGTGATGGACCTCTGCAGGGCCTGGGAAGGACCAGGTCAGGAACCTCCCTTCACATGGCTTTGATGATAAAGCAGTTGCTGCTGTTGTGATAAGGCAGGTAGTCCAAAGATGAGTCAGAAAGGGGGAAGAATTCAATGCACAGGGTACAAGCCAATTTTCTGGAGAGAAACTGTTCCCAATGCCTTGTACGGTACAGTCAGGGAAAGGTGCTCTGTGCAGTAAAGCAGAGCAGGCATGCAGCACTGCCTGCTCACTGGGGATGCAGGGGGGCAGGACTGCAGCCTGAGCTTAAGCAGCTTTTTTAGTACTCCTTTCTCTTTCTTGTTTTTGCAAAGTGCTATTTTTAAGTCCTGTGAAGGCCAGTGTTTATATTAGGTACAATCCACCTTTTGACTGAAAGTGTTGTAATTTTGCAGCAACAAAGACAGGAATTTACAGAGTGAGGTTGTATGGCAACAAAACCTGTTTATTTCTATTGTTCTTTGGAACAAACGAGTTATCTTGAGTCGCACATTTTCAGCAGTAAGCGTTTATGTTGGTGAGCAGACCCCCTTTCTTTGTTCGAACGTAGCAAGGGGAAGTGGCAGGAATGAAAAGCTAATTTTGCTCTTCAGTGAAGCAGGGAGGATCAGGGACAGTGCAGCGCTAAGCTGCTTCCCTGGTTCCTGTTTGGCAGGCCTGCTGCAGGGAGAATGGTGTAAAACAGCTCTCAGGGCAGTGTTCAGCAGTTTTTCCTGAGCAAATGAATTCCGTGTTTTAACCAGTTGTTTCCGGACTGATAAGGTGGTGGAATAATAGGCAAAAAATCCAAGGGCCGCCCAGTCTGACGTTGCTGGAGTGTTTTCTCTGTTTTGACTGGAGTCTTTTGTATTGCCTGCAGGTGTTGCATCAGCCATGAGAAAAGGCAAAGTTTGGAGGTGGCAGTAAAAAAGTTAATGTTTACAGGCCAAGCTACATTTCAAATGGAAAATGATGGAGAAATTTGGATGTGAAATAAGTTTCTAGGTTTCATTTCTAGTGAATTTACTAGGAAAACTGATCCAGATTTGTGAAGAGTCTTGACATCCCTATTGTAAGGTTTTCAAGGCTACCAGAAGTGTTTCTCAGGTCTCTCTCTCAGTGTGCAGCACTCTTACCAGGACTTTCAGAAACCTATAATGCACAGGATCAAATTCCTTTTTTAATTTAAAAAGGGAAAATGCTTAGTTAGCAGATATTTGAGTCTGTAATCTTCATTCATGAATTCAAATAAAAGAAAATACTGAATTTGTATCAGCAATTGATGGTATTTCAGAGCCTGTGAACAGAAGAAGGATTATATTACTACACTTGGAATAAACTGTCATGTTCATACAATCATAGAATGATTTAATTTGGAAGGGACCTTAAAGATCATCTAGCTGCAAACTCCTGCTGTGGCTGGGACACCTTCCATTAAACCAGGTTTCTCAAAGCCCCATCCATCCTGTCTTTGAACAGGTCCAGGGATGGTGCTCAGTTTCTCTGGGAAACCTGTACCAGTGTTTCACCACTCGCTGTAAAGGTTTTCTTACTAATACCTAATCGAAATCTGTTCTCTTTCAGTTCAAAGCCATCTCCCCTTGTCATATCACTATGTGCCCTTGTGAAAAGTCCCTTTCCAGCTCTCCTGTAGGTCCCTTTTAGGTACTGAAAGGCCCTAGAAAGATCTCCAGTATGTATAGGTTATAGGTACACCTGTAATGTGGTATCCCATAATGAGACAAAGTTCAATGGAGCTCTGGATGGTCTGGTCTAGTGAAAGGTGTCCCTGCCCATGACACAGAGTTTGGAACTAGATGACCTTTAAGGTCTCTTCCAACCTAAACCATTCTGTGATCCCTGGAGCCTTCTTTTCTTCAGGCTAAATGACCCCAGCTGTCTAAGCCTCTTCATAGGGAAAGGTGCTCCAGCCCTCTGACCATCTTCATGGCCCTTCTCTCAACTTCCTTCAACAGGGTTTGTGCCCTTCTTGGTGGCCCCAGAGCTGGATTCAGTACTCCAAGTGGGGTCTCACTGAAGTGGAGTAGAGGGGGAAAAGCACTTGCCTTGACCTTTTGGCCATGCCTGTTTTGATCTAGCCCAGGATGCAGTTGGATTTCTGGGCTGCAAGTGCATGTGGCTGGGTTGTTTTGACCTTGTCATCCAGCAACACCCTCAAGTCCTTCTCCTCAGGTCTGCTGTCATTCCATTCTGACCAGTCTGTATTTGTGCATCTTTTTTCTTCTATATATAAATCAGTGTTTCTCTTTGACAATGGTATCTCACTATTGGCTTTACTGCCTCTTTCTATTTACTAAAAATGGCATATTCCATGTCAGAAGAGACTAAAAGTTACAGTCATTAAAGTTGGTATCAGTTTGGGTATTTCTTTTAATGGAATCATGATTAAACTAACAGTATTTCAATTTGTAATACTTTGGAACATACTCTCTTTAATGTCAATAATTGTAATTCAGTTATATATCCAACTGACATTTTCTTGATACACTCCCTTGTTTTTTTTTTGTGGAATGACATTTTTGGTATTTTGTCTGGAGATACAGCAGAGTATTTTAGATCAGTTGTTGAGTTTTTCTCTGTTGTTGTCATTGGCAGTTCTGATTCAGTTGTTTCAAGGTTGCAGTTTCTGCCTATGAACTGAAGGAACAGGAATCTACAAGCTTTTTTGGCTCTGAGTAGATTGCAACACTGAGGTACTAAAGCCTCTCAGAGAACCTGTAGCTAAGCTCCCCTGTTATGAATTACAGAAATTATTTTGTGATCTACCAAGGTATTGCATATGTTTGTGTAAAGCTCAGGTTATTGGTCTTGCTGGAGTCAGGTTGGTCTTTAGAAATGACACTCTTATCCAGCATTTAAAAAATAAGTCCCTGTTATCTGGCAATAACATTTCTAGCAGAAAACTTCTAACTGGCTTTGCTGGCTGCTCCACAGGTATGCATGTGTCAGTTCCTCAGGATATTTTTTAGAATTTAGCATGTCTAAAAGCTGAGAACCTGAAAAAAAATACTTTACTCTGCAGTGATGGGATCATGGATCAGGTGGTTTTCAGATGGCTTTGTGCAGCTGCTCTTATGCTGAGTGTTCCATAAGAAAGAGAGGGTTGTTTGTTTTTGGGGTTTTTTTTTTAAGGTTATATTTCAGTAAAACCCAGAAAGTTAGTTGTTAATGTATTTTTCTTCTTAACATGAGAGAAAACTCAAAGCCACTAGGAAATACAGGAAACAAATCAGTAACTGTCCCCAGGTGTCTGTGACTTTAGAGGCAGGTCTTTGCATGCATGCCTAGATTCTCAGGCACTTACTTTGTGGCAGCATATTTTCCTGAGAAACATTTCCATCATTTCTGAGACCTGGTTGACTGCTCCCTGTTTTCCACTACCGTGTTGTAATGTCCCTGCCTCAACTGCAGGTTTCTGAGGCTATGCTGTGGTTCTCATACCCTGTGGTCTTTCAATGTTCTCACTTTCAAATAGGCTCAGTAGATCTTCAGGAGATGGAGCAGTCTTTGCCTTTTTTCAAGGGCCTCAGCATAATTACTTTTTTTCAGAGATTGTAACACAGATGAATAATATGCAATTTGTTGTATTTCTTAATAGAGAGAAATGCTTATTGTTTTTTCAAAGTTCAGTGAGGGAAAGCAGGAGCTGCATTCTTGGGTCTTGAACTGCTTTTAAAACTTTGGGTGACTTAGTGCACATCACCTCTCTATTTCCATTTCAAGGCTGTTGAGATAAGAAGGTAATAATCATGGTTAGAAAAGTTATTTCAGGTCTCTGAATGCAGGTTATTCTTTGAGTCTTTGCTCTTTCTCTTTTTTAAGAACTTCTTCCCAAGATAGTTATTACCAATTCCATCAGGAGATTTTCTTCTTTTTAGGAAAGACATCCTTTGAAATTTTGAATGGTGTTGCTCCGGATGTTCTACTAAATGCTGGGAGCCAAATCCATACCGGAATGGATTCAGCCTGTTGCTGTGGATCAATAATACCAACTTTAAGAGTCAGTAGAGAGCCATCTGGCATTTAGAAAGCTAACTGAGCAACCCTTTTCTTGCAGAACTTGTTTCTGAAAAATTTCTTTGGTGGCATTTGGACTTTTCTTATTAACGTCTTGTGGTTTTTTCTTGCTGCATAATTCAGGTAGTGGCAACACTGGCGCTTTAGGTTGAAATTTTGTGTAGACAAGAGGCAGAACTAGGATGAAAAGGTTTCTTTCCTTTTCAGCCATGGGCAGTTAAGGCCATATTTACAGCAATTTTATTCCAGTGAGACTGGGAGGGAGAAATGGACAGAGGTTAGGAAGAAGAAACCTGGGAGAGAACAACATATTGGTGTCCACAGGTAGAACAATGAAAAACAAGGGAGAAGGCAGAGGCAGAAGGGCATGAAGGTTTTTCTCACTGCAAGGTTTGTTTTAAAATCAGAATCGGTGTTCTGAGAGTGTTTATTAAGCACCAGAAAATTGTGCTTTTTTTTCCATATTATGGAGCTGTATTTTATCCTCATAACATATTTGTATTCTATATTTTTCAGTAAGGGATGTGGTATACAGTGTGTGCATCTGTTCCAAGGTCAAGTGCAGCATATGTGCAAAAAATGGTTTCTAAACTTTGTCTTCCTCAGGGTGCTTCCTGAGATCAGTTACAAAAAGCAATTAGAGTTAACTTCCTGAGCAAAAGTAAAGTATTAAAAAAAAAATAAAAATCACAACCTGGATTTTAGCATGAACTTCTTGAGCATTGGTGTGGAAATGTACCTGCATTACTGGCATATTTTCTTCTATTCCATATAAACATTCTTGGGATGTTCAAAGATAAGGCTGCCAAACTTTGGAGAGGTTTACTTTAGAGTGTACTCAGTTCAAACGATGAGAACGGTCCATTTATTTTGTGACCTATTTATAGCCATTAAACAAACCGTGGCAAATGGAGCTGCTTTGCTTAATTCACTGCATTTGGTGGAAGATTAAAAGCATGCAAAATACATTCCTGAAAATAGGTGTGTTTGTGTCTGATACCCTGCAAATCTCTGTATACTACAAAACTGTAATTTTTAAAATAAAAGGTGTTCATTCTGCAAGACAAAGAGTTGAAAATAAAGTACTACTCTTAATACTTAAGGCATTTATTAGATAACTACTTTGGCAGACCAAATAAATAAATAAGTGACCAAATGGAGAGATTGGTTTTTTCTAGTGTGAGCTATATATGATCCTGCTTGCAAATCTCCAAAAATGATGTAAACATGAAAAAATGTAATTTAAGTTCTGGTTAATTTTAAAGATAAGAGCAACAAGTCTTGAGGGGTTTATGATGGTGTTTTGTTTGCCAGGTGTTCATAACATATTGAAAGAGTTGATGTACTTTTCCATGACAAACTATTTTTATATTCCCTATGTTCCAAAGATGCTAACTGAAATTCTCTTTCTGCTTCTCAGGTTGTTTTTGAAGTGGTTACTTCGGGTCACTCTGGATATGTGGCTATTGATGAAGTGAAAGTTCTAGGACATCCATGTAGTAAGTACCTATCTTGTGTTGTAAAGCCAAATCCCCTAAAATAAACGTGCCACAATGTTTTGATAAATGTGGAGCAAAAGACAAGGAAAATGTCAGAAAACAATGTCACTTACAAAAGTAAAGGCTGAGAATATATATGAAGTGTTGCTAAACATGGCATCAATGCACCTTACTGTCTTTAAAGACATCTGTGCTATGTGTACCTTGTATACAGCACTTAGCATGAGTCCCAAACCCAAACTGGGCCATATGGCAACTCCTTTAGAAAAAAATCACCAAATCATCATGATTCTGAGATTCTAAGATTTGTTGATGAGGTTTATGTCTGCATCAAAAATTCAGTGCAGCCACAAGCTGAGACATTAGTGAGAGCAGATGAACAACACAATAACTGACTATATAAAATTATTTTTTCCAAGGCTTAGAAGGAAGAAAACTCAGCTGGCTGAGGACTGAAGCTTTGCTAAGCAAGGTTACTCAGGGTACTTTGCAAGGTTCATGTGTCAGTTTCTGCACTGTTTTACTTCTTTATGCTTTAGATATAATTCTTTATCTCATTGTTAAGGATATGTAATACTTAATTATCCTGAATTGTCAAGTCAGACCTTGTAAATAAAGCTTTAATGTGGTAATCCAGACATAATTAAATAGACTACTTAAATAAAACATTACTTCACATGTATGCTGTTTCTTAAATAAGATTTATTAAGATCATACATGGAATAGTAGGTTGTGATCTTACTGACCAAATGACTGAGTGGGGAAGAAGACACCAGCTTCTGTGTGATTGTTCCTCTTATGCCATATTGTGCTTGCATGCATTTGTTGTGGCTTTTAGGTAAGAGCTGTGATTCCAAATAAAAAGTGCTCTATCAGTTAGTATCAAAGCACCTCATAAAAATGGTTTTAGTGTTAATGGCAGGAAGACACACACATTTCTTCAAAGAGAGAGACAGTTATGCAGAATCAGCAGCTGTTATTTCTGAGTCACTTATTTCTAATAAACACTGCAGGCTCTCATGTTGTTAGAAAGTATAGGTGCTTCTGCATTTTGAATTTATATCCTTGGTTCAGGGAGGATAAGTCTGAAGCAGCATTTTAGCGGCTTACTAAATTTTTTTTACAGATCTTGAGAGGTTTGATGTTTGCATTTGTATCATCAATTCCCAAAACCTGCAAATAATTCTTGTTAATGTGGAGACTGAGTTATAGCCCATAGCATATAGAGTTCTGACATAACAGTATTGAAATACAAAAGCTTTAATGAAAAGTTCTTTGATGAAGTAATTAAAATGTTAGAAATTAAGACATCAAACCAGTTAAATTGTCTAAAGAAAATTGAAAAAGTGTGAAAATTGAAGTAAAACTACTCTGTGTCTAAAACTTTGTAAAGCTCATGATGATATTCTTTCTGTATATTCCCAGAAAAATAGTTCTGGTATTATTAACTCTTGAAACAAACATTGAAATGGGAAAAATATTTGATAGGTAGTTGCCTGGGTAGTACAAGCAAAGCCCAAGCAGAAGACAGATGGTAGGCACATAGAAATTAAAGGAATGGGTTGTGGTAGATGGGCAGGTTTTTGTGTGTGTGTGTGTGCTTTTAAAGCCCAGTGCTCTTCTCCACTCAGGCCATACTTGGTAATTCAGAAAAGCTAGTTTTTTAGAGTTTAAGAAGACCAAGGAAACAGTAAAATCAAAGGGGGTAAAAGCCGATTAAAAAAA
>VZRH01002964.1:1231163-1259983 GCA_013397555.1 Urocynchramus pylzowi
AAAAAAAAAAAAAAAAAAAAGTGACAGGTGAGAAATGGGTAACATACTGAAGAATTTTACTGGATATTCTGACATTAATAGTTTCATAGGCAAAGAAGTGGAAAATTTTGGCCTAAACTCTGTCTGCCCTAATAGGGAAATGTTTAAAGAAAAAAAAAGGCTGTATGTGCAATAAATTTGCTGTAAGGATAGTTACAAAAATATTTTATCTGACAGTTAGGTATTAATTGGAGCTATTTTATTCCATCTCCTCCTTCTTATGCTGCCTTGCACTGGATATTTAGCAACTTTTTCGTGAAGCTAGCTATTTATAAATTCTTTAAAAATGCAATTTCTCCCAGTAATAAAGGTTTTTAAGAAAATATCATCAACACTTTAAATGTTTGTAATGCTCTGCTAGAAAATAGATGTTTAGTTTGCCATTCTACTGCTGGTACTAAGATTTTCATGTTGAAAAGCAATGTTCAAAGCCTGGTTTATCTATTAGTATAGGCAGTGCAAGAAGTCTGCTTGGCTGCAGTAGGATTGGAGTAGGTTGGGGAATATTGTGCTTTAAATGATAGGTTTCTATATCAAATATCTGTATTTTTCTATATTACATGCTTGATTTTTTTTTTTAGTAAAACAAAAATACACATACTTTTTTACTTGAGTGGATATAATTCTTTTTTGAATATCAGTTTCAGCTTGCTTGTAAGCATATTGCTTTCATTTTTACTGAGATTGTTTTCTCTTTCTGAATGAGAAAAGAAGCATTGGTATGGAGAATATGTGTTGTGTTTTGGGTTTTTTTCTGTAGTGCTGTTGAGAAGCATTGTGCTTAAAGCATGCAGCTGTAGTTGGTGAGGGGTGTTATGTTAGTATTGCACCTGTTTGGTGGGCTGCATTTCTAAAGGATCTCTTCTATAGACAGTGTACTTGGTTAAGAAGAAAAACCTGTTCCCCTGATAACATCATTTCTTTCTGTCTTGTCTAGTTGGTAGTGTAAGCATCTAATAGGTTTGTCTTCAAAACATTATTAGTTTCCAATGTGATATTTTTTAACAGATTATCATTACAAGAGGGATGCTGAGCTAAGGTAGTTTACACAGCAGGAACAATTACACAGCACCCTTCTATTCTGTTCTTTCCAAGTCATGGAAGTAAACCAACCTAGAATCTAATGTGTAGTCAGTGACTTGAACCTTTTGAAGTAGAACTACTTCATTTGCTTGCTGTATTTTTTATAGCCAGTACTTTGGTCTTGCATAACTTTAACACTTGTATCTTTTCCAACAGCAAAAACTCCCCATTTTTTGCGTCTTCAGAGTGTGGAAGTCAATGCAGGACAGTTTGCTACTTTTCAGTGCACTGCCAATGGTGGAACAGACTCGAGTGACAGACTCTGGTTACAGGTAATTTCTTTTTTTTTCCCTAATGCACTGATATCTGGAGAGAGAAGAGAGTCTGAAAGGAATGTAAAAAGTGAAAAATTATGGGCTGTCAATTTCATCAATATTAGATTTTTTAGTGCCTTTGAACTGCTCCATGGTAGGTACTCTTTAGTAGAAAGTGCTAGTGGGAGATTTTCTTGCCTTGTTTCAATGGAATTGCCTTGTTTAGCCTTACTAAAAATAAAGGTACTGTTTTCCTTTTGTGTGGCCATCATGAGTAAAGGCTGAATCCCCAAGGAAGAGCTGATGACTTTCTTATAATGTCTGTGCTGGCTAACTGTAATATTACACATAATGATTTTCTTGGCTTACCTCTATCTCTGTTTAGTATTTTCAGCTAAAATTCCCTTCTTACAGTTTAGGTGTAGAGAAGACCATGTATAACAGTCAAATCTGACCTTCTGTATTAAAGAGCCAAAGAATCTTACATTCATTGAGTCCATTGTTTTTTACTTAATTGGTAATGTAACTTCTAGGTGGGTGTCAGATCTTGATTTAAAGTCTGTCTCCAAATCATTTTCTTTCAGTAAAGCTAGTGCTCTCTTATTCATATGTGTAGCCTGGTATCAAAACCATGCTTTTTTGCTTGATCTTTTTTAATAATGGGGTGCAAGTTTAATGGCTGTCTTGCTGCCACTATTACACAGTTGTTCCCTACAGCAAGCAGTAGTGAGTGTTTGGACTTAGCATTAGGAGTACAGCAGCCTCCAGATTCCAGTGATTTCCACACATGAAAACCAGCATGCCAGAACTGAGACTTTGTCTGTGAGAAGGAAGTAAGGACAATCAAAGTAAGTGAAACAATGTCTGAGAAATTCAGGCAGATGAAGCTGCAGTAAGTGGAGAAAGAGGGATAGGTGAAATTTTCAGTGGTAACAGGTGGGACTTAGAAATTAAATTCTCTATGCTTTTTAACGATTTCATGCTTTTACTATATTTAACCTTTTTCCATTGCATTTGCATTTTATAAGTTATTTAAGTGTGTCAGGTTAAATAAACTGAGTAGTTACAAAAAATCTAACACAAAAAAAAATCAAAATCACTTGAAAGGCAAAGTCTCTTATTTATCTGTATATGAATGATGAATTTTTATGTCTGTTCAGAAAGAGCCTGATCAAATATATTGAAGGCAATGAAGATCTCCTTTGGTTTTATTTGGATTTACATGGGTATTTCCAACCTCTTGCTGATACAATGCTGATATTTTTCTAGTGCTCCAGCACCTTAAAGACAGTATTCACTGTTGAATTGGTAGAATTAGACTCCTGTCTTTCTGAAGCCACCAAGATTTTTTGAAAGAATTATTTTTCTAGTCATGAAAGGGTTTAGCATGTATAGGAAAATAACAGGTTGCTATTTCATCAGTTATATCCTTTCTAGAACCTTTGAACTTTGATGTAATGCTCTACTGTAAATCTGAAGGTAGAATTCAATACAAGGAAATCCTCATTCCATTCAGTTTTTCCAAATGTTTCAGGACAGTACCATTTTGCCTTTATTTTTTTTCACAGAATTTAGGACACACATAAATTCTTTAGCAGAATGTAATTTCTTTATTGCAGAAATTAAATACCCTTCTAGACTTTATGTAATACAAAACTATTTTATTAACAGCATAGAAATTCCAAAATATCTGAGCTTAGTTGAGTTGATTCCTTGTTTGTACATGATTATGAGATTTTTTTTTTATATGAAGGATAAGAAATTAGTGATAGAGAGACTTTTAGAGGAATTCTGTCTTCCTACAGGGCCACTGTTTATTTATTCTGCCTGTACAGCTATAGGTCCCCCTGGTAATCAGCCTAAGGTTGTGCAAATTCCAGGTGTGCCTTTGCATAAGAATGTTTTAGAAGTTGACAGGATCTCCTGGATAGCTAGGATTTATTTTTGCACTTGTTTGCCAGCATCCACAGATGTCTGCTGCATCTTACAGTAAGACTGAGCAAACAGCTCCACGTGGGGGGCTGCAGATTGAGGCTGTGAGAACAGTTCCCTACAGGATCAGCTGCATCTTAGCACACTAGGTCATTAGTGGGTCACAGATCCCCAGCCCTTGCAGCTGCCCATTCATCACCTGATTCTGGTTTCGTGGTTTGATGTTGAGGAATTTGGTATGTACCTGTGTATGACATCTCATGACACTTCTGCAGGACTGTGAGTGTATTGCAGCTATCAGTAACAGCTGTCAGAAAACATGGAAACATGGCATCTTCTACATCATAAATGGACATTGAAGATCCTTGCATTCCCATTAGCAGTAATCCCAATATTCAACTACAAAACATCTTAATAAAAGACATTCTTATATACACTAGAGCCAGAATAAAATGAATACTGTTCCCTTGGAACATTTATGCTAGCACTGAGGTAAGAGGGATTCAGGCTTAGTGGTACTGCAAACAAATCATGCACTCTCTGTGATATGCTTAGTTTGTTCACCAGTAAGACTAAGCCTTCTCTACTATCCTTCTGGTGGGCTGTTTCATTACACCTATAAAACCTTAAGGGTAAATAATAGTAAATAAATAAATACAGTTGAGTGATATTATCAGGGGCTTTTCAGCATTTCTGCCATGTAAGTCATATCAGGAGACCTAATCTGTTTGGATTTGACAATTTCACAATCTCACTGTGAGATAATTTGCTCCCAAATGATTTCGAGTACCTGTCATTTTTTTCAGATTCACATTGTTAGTCTGAAGTGCAGGTAAATTGCCAGGATGAAATCACAAACCCACTGAATTCAGTGACATTTCTGCAGTTTCCAGTAGTGGCAGGATTTCACTACTGTACTTCTGCCTCTTTTATTTAGTACCTCTCTGCTTCTATGCAACAGAGTTCAAGTTTAGAGGTACACATTTACCTGATGAACAAATTCTTTACTTTTTACAGTCTGCTGGGCTGTGAGGGCTATATGTTCTTTAAAACAAATCAATAGTTGTGAGTTGGTTCATTTTTTTAGTCTCCATGTCTTTCCTAAGTACTTGTTGGAAACAGCATACATGTTTTAAGTCTGATAATGCCCAGGCCTTGAAGCAGTCCTAAGTGAAATCCATAAATCGTGCTTCACTTGCCTCACTTTTTTTTTTCTTCCTCTTTTCAAGTCTTCCCACTTTGATTCCCTATGGAGCATGAAGTCTGTTAATTTATGGAGTATTGTAGAACTTTCTACAATTGAAAGGGCCTAGAGGGAATCACAATTCATATGTTAGCTGCCCAAATTAGACCACTGAGGCATGAAATTTGTTTCATGATGCTGTGATCAGTATTTACTCTTTTGGGAAAGGGAAGACAGAAAGCTGTTTACCTACTGCATAGTGCAGAAAAACATTTTTTCTCATTCCACTAGGCAGCCATACTCCCTAGTTCATGAGCTATGATCACAAGCTTGTCAGGTAATCTGACAGCAAATTGTGGGTATTTTCAGTGATACCATTTCAGGTTAAATTCAAATGAAAGGACTCAAGAAAACCACATAGTATCATTCAAGTTTGTTTTTGTCATTGTAATGAGTGTCTGGTTAATAAGGTCATTGGTTAGATTGTATGTTTATGAATTCACATCTCCACTAGCTTATGTTCTTAATGTATACGTACCTTAAAATAAATCTGAATTTCTGCAATTAGCAGATGTGTCTAATCTGCTTACATTTTCTTTTTCACATCTGTGAACAACACAGGTTATTGCCAGTATGGGATGACTCTTTCTCTCCTATTGAATGGTTGAGCAAAAATGTCATTCCTGTGCTCCCACTGTTGGAAAGAAATGAACAGGTGCAACACTGAACCATTAATGGTCAAATGAAAGCAGCTGAGACAGTCTTCTGAAAAGCCTGTTAGTGTCCAGTAAGTTGGCATAGGAAACACAAACCTGAATTATAGGAGAGAGGGTGTAGAATTCCTTTTTGGAAGTAACCTGCTTTTGGTTCATTGTATTGGCTTGCAAGGAATTGGTTTGGTTTTCCTTAGCTTCTGAGGCCTCTCTCCATCTCTTCATTTTCCCATCCTCATCTGCTGCTCCTCATTGTTTGCAGTGGGTTCGTTCAGTTGCCTCTGTGTGCTGCTTATTCTTAGAATGAGCTACAGTATGATTTACAGGAAATTGCTGTCAAATCATACCCAGATATAATGAAATTCCATTTTAATATCAAGCACAATCTTTTGGTATTGTAATTGCATTTTTCAGACATGTACTTTGACTCAATGTGAGTAGTTTTTCTTGAGAGAGGTTCCTCAAAGAGTGGAATGCTATACCTGATGAAAAAGAGAGGTCATCACTTTACTGCAGTAATTTATTTTTCCTGGCTTTATTCTAAAACATGGTTGATATGTAAATAATTACTTTAAAATGTAATTCTCAGACACATAAATTGTGTTGCAGAAATAGAGAACTAAAAGTAGAAATTTGTTGAAGGTGAGCAGATAACAATAGGATCTCAGGATATATCTGACAGCTGCAGTAAGCAGCATCATCAGATTTACCAGTCGCAAGAGACTAATGGATATTTTTTGATAAAAGGGGAGAAGGTGAAATCTTTCATACCTTGGTTTATGCATGTAGGATGTGTACTACTTCATTTGCAGCCAAGAAACTAAGAACAGTATCACTTTAATGGCCAATCTCACTTCTACCTTATGTAAATAGTTTATTTCCTGGGTTTGGGCTTTTCTTTTTGTCTTTCTTGAAAGCTGTCTTTCACCTTATTCAGTGTAATTTTTTTTGTATCCTCAGTAATCTTTGGCTGAAGGTATGAAGACTGTGAAAGATTTTATTCATCTATATACAAAACTACCTGTATGCATTATTTATTACTTTTTCAAAGGAAGAGATATAGTCCTGTGTCAGAGGGAGTTCTGGAAAGCAAATTGTTTTCCTCAGGAATACAAACATACCCAAATGACAGATATCAAAAACATCCTTGTAAGAATGTAGAGCAAGTGAAATTACTCTTTGCAGATGATGAAAATCAAATAGATTTATAGGATATACAAAACTGTGTGTGTGCATGCACGTGTGTGTGTGCATGTGCTTGTTTATGTAAATTGCTTACAGTAACCCAGAAGGTGAACAAAGTTCTGGACTTCCATAAGAATTTTTTGTTTTTCTGTAAACTCTCTGAGACTTTCCCATAATTATCATTTTTATTGCCAATTTTGAAGCATTAGAGAAAAAAAATGTTTTGGCCATTTTGATAATAAAACAGTAATTTAACTGTTAAATCATACACATGTGTAACAACTTGGTAACACAAACAGGTGGAACTATTAATGTAAACTCTACAATGAGATAGGCCTAAAGATGTTCTTTTGAATATTAAAGTATTTGGTGTTTGATGAGTAGGTGCATTTGTATACTACAGGAGTGCACAAGACCATTTTTCCACCTGCTCATCAATAGCTCAGTCTCCCAAGACTGGTCAAACCACCTTGTGCACTGCAAATAGTCTAGAGTCCATTGCCTTGAGAAGAGCTCTAAGGACATGAGTCAGCTAAAGATTTTGCCAAGATTGTGTCCATCCTGAAGCATCCTGATGTGTTTTCAGTAGATAAACTGAAATGATTTTACATCAGGATTGTGTCCATCCTGAAGCATCCTGATGTGTTTTCAGTAGATAACCATGTGCATCCTGATGTGTTTTCAGTAGATAACCTGAAATTATTTTACTGTTAGAAGAACAATTAATGTCCTGTAGGAAGGGACACTATACATTACTGCATAGGTGAAAGTTAAATCTTTATATTTTTGTAAATTCTGGTGATTATTTAATATCATTTCCAGGTTTTGGAATGTTAATTTCTTTGTATCCCCCTTGCCACTCATGTATATATTTAGTGCTTTTTTTGCAGTTTATGTTCTGTATTTTCTGTTAATTGTTATTAATCAGTTTTAGGGGTTTTTTTCAGTAATTGCACAGTAATCTTACCATATGGCAGAAAAATGGCAATAAAGAACAGAGTGTAGGAGGCTTGTGATATATATTGTGTTTGTGTTAGCCAGCATCTAAGGAGCTGTGATCTTTGGTGAAACCTTTTCCCTCATTATCTGTCTTACGTGTGAATCATCTGATGCATATAATACACTTTTTTACATTTTTTTATTCTTGTCTGAATATAGACTTTACTAATGCTTCTCTGATGCTAGGATTTCTCTTAGAGTATCTTTAATACTTAGTGATACCAGAGACCAGGAGAAATTAATTAATTGTGGACTGTTAATGATAAATCCCAGTGAATCCCTTTGCAAGAAGCAGAATGTCATCTGGAAATTGATCTGTCTGTGAAGTGTTTTTACTTCAATGAGGTTTTGGAGGTGGCAAAACTTTTGAGTCTAGTGATTTAATTTGTAAGCTGTATGCAGCTGAATGTGTTTGGAGTGTGGTGGGAATGTCCATTAAAGGTGGCTTTCCCTCTTGGACACCAAGTTTTCTGTCATAGGTTAGCTTCAGCAGCAATGAGTGGCACAGCAGGTGCTGTCTACTCTATTCCCTTGTACAATGAGCAGTGAAGGGCACAGCTGGAAAAAGTCAAATGCCTGGTGGTGCAGCAGCTACTCTGAATCTATAGCCTTCCATGACTTGTATGAGATGGTGCCACTGCAACAGTGCAGCCAGAAATAAGCCTTATAGTGTCTCCTGGAGAAACACTGAGGAAGCCTGGCCAGCAAAGCTGCTCAACAGGCTACACCTCCCAATCCACCCAGACTGGAATGCACGGCACAAAAAAACCATATGTTGGTAACCATAAAGAAGTATCAGTGAATTCTGTTATTAATATTAAAATAATTCAGATAGGGGTAGGTGGAAGAATAAATGTCACTTCTATCATCGTGTACTAGCCCCATCATTCCTAAATGGTGTGGAAGTGTTACCCAAAATAGTAGAATTCTGGTGAAAATACTTAACTGAACAGTTGTGAAGTTTTATGTATGACATTACTCAAAACCCTTGAATCAGAAAGTCTTCAGGTCAGTAAGCACAACAGACCATGTTGGTAGTGATGCCAAAAAAGAAACTTAGGGGATGTAAGGAAATTTGATTATTTTATTAAAAACCCTGAAACCCTAAGCAACCCTTGATGCAGTAGGAAAAAAGGAGCGTAGATAAAGGGAAGACATGCTTTCCTCTGTAGGGGTGCTGGTCATCCATCATGTTGCAAGGAGTGATAATGGGTGGTGCTCTCCAAAGGCCTTCCTTCATCACCTGTCTAGCAGAGGTGGAGTCTGCTCTGCCAAGAGTGTGCTTGTGACACTGAAATATGCATTTAATGTATACCCAACTAGTATACCCAACTGTTCCTGCTTATGAAGGCAATGTGGGGTCTGAAAATGTTTAATAGAGGGATTAAAGTTTGAAAAAGCCTTTTTATCACAAAAATATTGTCCCTTATCTGCTGTCTCTTTGGTAATCTCCAGTGTCCAAAAGATATTTGAGAGAAGAAGTAAATTTGAAACATTCATGAACTGTAAAAGTTTTGCTTTTAGAGGTACACTGTAAACTCTGTTAAATCCACTGGGATCTTCAACGATGCCCTCATGGACTACAGAGCAAAAAAACTTAACAGACCTGGGGAAAGCTTGGCAAAGTTTGTTTGCAAGTAACCCGAACAATTAGTGGATTTTGATCTTCTGCATTTGATTGTTAGATCTATAGTGTCAGAAGTAGCGTTCAAGAGAGCTGTTACTGTTTTTATATTACAAGGATGATGCAAAACTTGAACTCTGGACAAAATACTTGTGGTAACAGTTAATAATGGTTCTTGTTTCTTCTTCCTTTTCTCCCTGTTTTTGATATGCATCTCAAGTATTCAGAAGCTACCAAATATTAATGAATTGACTACATACATTGATTTGTAGAAAATTTGCTTATCTGCAGACAATTATGGGCAAAAGTCAGAGGGGATACACATAAACCTTTCATTTCTTCCATCCCCACATATATATGTTCTCATTTGATGAAGGGATCCATCAGAAAAGTTATTCTGGGATTACCTTTATCAGTCAAACCTTTTTGAAATTCTTGTCTGATTTTAAACATGAAGCAACCCAAGCATTCACTTTTCAAGAAATTCATTGTGGTGTGTTCGCCTTCCAGTTATCCTGGAGTGTTAAATAATAAAACGGTGATTAGCAGATATAAGATAATGAAACAGCTGACCTGTGCCACAGAGGGCTGGGTAAATTCAGCTTTCCTTTCAAGAGAGCAGGATGTTGGCCTGTTTCTGGATCCTGAAGACTGCCTTCATAGGAAGCACTGTTCAGCAGCAGTTGAATCACTTAAGGACACGCAAGTAGCGTGAAATAAGTTCAGTAAGTTTTCTGTGCTATGCTGGACCTTTGGGAGGAAGAAGTAATGACCTTTACCATGAATGCTGTAGGTAAAATGTACAAACTTACTACTGGGAGGAAGGTACCTTGTTCAAATTGGAGTTCAGAAGAGGCTTTTTTTAAAAAATAAAGAATAAAGGCTGTTGAAGCTGTTTTGAGGCTAGGAGAACCAAAGTAAAGTTTAAATTAAATCCAAGGAGAACATGACGGGAAGGAAACAGACCACTGGGGAAGCTGAGTGTTGGGTGTGGGAGCTGTTAAACTGTCACTTGATTAGTGTGACTGTCTCAGTAACTGTGACTGAAACACCTCCAGCCAAAACCCTCTGTATCAGCTTCCCTGTTACATGAACCAACTTGTGCCTTTCTTACTACTGATTATTACTGCTGTGGTTGTCTTTATTCACAAATTGCACTGTCAGTATTGAGGGGTTTATTACAGCTTTCTTTTCTGCCTCTGTTCTCACCATCCATTCCTCCCATTTGGAAGAATCTATCCAGGAGTCAGTAGCTGAGCCCCTAATGATTTGTCATCCTCAAAGCTGTGTGTGTGTCTTTCTTGGCTGGTTCTTCCTTACCTGCTTTGTAGGACTCAGTATAGCTTTGGCTTTGCCTGCTATTCTGCTTGTTTTAAACTGTGGAATAGACTTCAGGCTGGCCCCAGAAATTGCATGTTGGAGTTTTTTCTTCCCATGCCGCCTTTCTTCCCAAGATTAACACTTTTGCAGTGAAGGGAATGTGGGGCATGAGTGCATTGGTTTTTAAGTCTCCTGTTATGTAGTTGCATAGAAAAGGGAGACAAATACCTGCATAACAATGCTTTCTATGTGTACTGATTAAAATTAAGCTAATGAACTCTGCTTCCTCATTTTCTCCTCATCACTTTGTTCTTTTCTAGCCCCTCCATAAGCCTGGCATCTGCAGAAGGCCAAGCCCCAGAGTATTTAAATTCCTATATATGTTCTCTTCAGTTTTTAGCAAGGTATTCATACTAGCTCTTGGAATTTTAAACACAAATAGAAGGATGATGAGAAGTACTAATTGTTGTGTACTTCAAAGAATTAAAATACAGTAGGGCTGAGAGTTCAACAAAATGCTTAGTAGATACATGGATTATTGCCATAATTTTTATCCAAAGTATTAAACTCCCTGTTAGATAGATATTTCCTGCTACTTTGTTTTCTCCAGATGTTTCTGAGGCTGTAGTTTCCTACAACTCATTTTATATTCTATTGTGTGCTATTAAAATGAATGGAAAGAAGATTTGGAATTTTGCATATTATGTGAGCACTGGCAAATTGTTAGAGGAGATAAACTCCTCTAAGCTGCTCTGGAATTTAAAGTAAAAATAAGAAATAGATTGAACAGGAGTTTAGTTTTTGGGTTGATTGTTCTTACTTCTAAAATGTCTGTGTAATGATAACAGATTTTCTCCTGTCAGAATGATATAAAATAATTTCAGTATATGAGTAGAGAGTAACTGCTTTGGTTAAATTACACAGAGTTTAATGACTCCAGAAAATGCACTGTCTTTGTTTACTTTCTGTGTTTGTAACTGTGTCTTCAAATAGATGTCAGTGCTTAATATTTGATGTGACTACTTGATGGGTAACTTAAATAGTATTTTATGGTACTACCTGACAGTGCCAGCCAGTATTTAGGTTTAGTCATAATAAACAGGGACTTCAGGAGGCCTATGTGATTTGAAGAAAAGGCTCAGTTATCAAACATTAAATTACTGAAAGGAGAAACCTTTCTTGAAAGGTAAAATAATAATAGTTTGCTTGAATGCCCATTAGTTACACCTGCAGAGTGCAATTCCTAGTCTCATAGCACAATAATTCCAAACAGGACAATAATAATATTTTTCTATCATGGCCTTATTACTTGAATGAAATACATTTGTTAACTTAGACAGGTGGAATAAATACAGGATAATCACAGGATGTGTGATGACTCTAATCTGGACTGACAAACAGTTGTCTTGGTTATGAACACAAATCTAGAAATTCAGAGGTAGCCATCTTAGTTACTGGAATTGTATGAACTCTGCAAAGCAATTTTCTGAGGTATTAATTACTATTTGATTTAAATTTTATACAAATTAAGTAGTATTTTATAACTAGTATATATACTTTTATTTAATTTGTGTTTTATACAAATTAATATAGTATTAACGTATTTTAAACAAAAATTGCTTCTGGCCTTGCTGGTTTTGAGATCCCACTGGTGTAACTCTAATCACAATTTTATAAATGTGCATATTTGGAAGTGGGATAATGCAAACCCTTTCTTCTGTTAAAGGTATGAAAAGCTGCCTAATCTACCCATATGGACAGAGGGTGACTGATGTTTCCTTTTAACTCTCTTCTCCCAAAATTGTTGATACTTGCCTTGAGAGCGATTATCGCTGGTAGTGCTGGATGTAGCATCTCAGAAGTTCATTGCCTTTGAATTGCTGCTACCTTTTTGTTAAAAGTATTTCTGAAAGGTTTAATATATAGATTGTTGCTGCTAAATTGCTGTTCATTTAAAAGACTTAGAGTTAGTTCATTGCCCAGAAGAGCCAGTAAGTGTAATTTAAGTAACTATAACCTATTTCTTTTCATTCTAACTTGCCTAAAATGGAAAAATAACGTGCATTTTAAAGTGCTTTTAGCTGTCTGTATATGCATTTAATATGTTGGTACTAGGAATATGGGTTTTTCAAGCTGTGTAAATCCTGAAGTTAAATTAAGCTTATTTTTTATATCCCTATATATTAAATAACTTGTTGTTTAATAGAAAATTTATTCTTACAAGTGACTTACCAGTTACATATTTTCATTAGTTGGCTTAAATAGCATTTTTTAATACATGTATTTGGTATTTTTTGAAAGCTTTCTCTTTGAAAATGCACAGCTTCCTCAGCAGCCAATGGAATCTGTTATTTGCATTTTTGGATCTCAATATTTATTCTGTGACCATAGTTCTTGTGTTCTAAGGAGGTGAGATAGCTCTGCCCTGGGGACGTGGCCTTTGTAGTCCAAGCAGGTCTAACATTAAATGATTATGGCAGCTTCCTCTTTGTAAAGAATGAAGTATCCTGTTCACACAGTTCTCCAAGTCCCAGGGGCAGGAAAAGCTAACAGCCCTAATCAGTAGTAAAGCCTTAGACTTTTGTGTGGCAAATCAGGGCTAAAGTAAAGAAAGTTAAAAGAACCGTATTTATTTTTGAATTGTATTTTAAAAAAACCAAAAAAAAAAAAACAACAAAAACCCCATCCAGAAAACAGGATACTACAAATTTGCTCCTGTAACCTGTTCTAGTAGGTCTTAATACCAGTACCATAGTGTTATATTGTAAATCATGAATTTTATCCTCCTTGCTGGAATGGGATTAGTAAATTATGAACTTGCAATTTCTTTGTTTATTTTTCAGTAACATATAGGTATTTGGGAAGATTCAGGCTTTCATGTAAAAAGTGAGAGTTTGCAAGACTTACTGGTAAACTTCAGAATCTCAAAAACTTGAGATTAAAGTTCTAATGACTATAGCTAGTAAAACAGTATTTCATAGGCAAACTCTTATTTGTGGGAGTTCGGATTGTTGCATTATGAGTGATGAAAACTTACATTTCTGAATGCTACTAAAATAGTTCTTCATTAAGAAATTGTAGCGGGATGTGCTAGTATGTTTAATAAACAAATTTTCATTTGATATGTTATTTTTAGCCATTCTAAATGAAATAGCTGTTGGCAGTCAGCACTGAAAGGTTGTAATTTATCATACAGTGAGCTGAAATGGGCCTGTTACATACTGGAAACAAGATACCATACCTGGATAACTTACTGAAGTCATTGCAGTTAGTGAGGGAGAACAAAATGTGAATTACAAATAAAGGGGGTGAAGCTGGATGTGTGGGTACTGTTGCAATAGAAACAATTCTGTATTCATGTATCAAATTGTAAGTATCATTTTTTTCAGACTAAAAATAACCTTCTGCCATTTGTCCACTGCTGAAATAAGAATTTGGGAGAAGTTGTAGGTGTAGGTTTCTTTTTTTAAATTTCTTTTCTGCACAGCCTTTGTAACTGTCTTCTGCAATGCCTATAGATTGAACTTTTCTTATACTTGAATTCATTACCTTCATTACTGTTCCTTTATGCTTAGGCTTAAATCAATTAGGCAGCTCTCCTTCTCATTTGCTGTTATCCCAGAAGGGAGGGAAAACTTGCTCTCTTGGGCTGTATTTTTTCTTGTGTAATGTAAAGCAATTATGTTTCTTTGTCTTTGTCTGTCACAGACACTATATTTTTCTTGAAAATATTTCTCCCCGAAGAGACTAAAGAAAAAAAATTGGGCTTTTTTCTTCTCCTTTGAGTTCTAGTAAAAAACGTCATGCTAGTGATTCTGTGGGACTGTTTGAGTTCTAATATGTAATTGGATGCTCTACACTTTGCCTCCATGAGTTTGTAATGTTCAAGAGAAATCAGTCAAGATTTTTTATTATCAATCTTTATTGATAATAACCTCCCGTATATTTTACAGCTTTCTGATAGTAATAATAATAATAATGGCTTTTTATTCCAGAGCTCTTTCATGAATTTTGAAGCCACCATTAATAACCTTTTCTCATCTGGATTTTGGAAGTGGGAAAATATGCTCAAATCCTCTGTGGAGCCAAGTTGAGTTACATTTAAGGCTTCTCTAGCTTTTTCATTTGAGCAAGTGATGTGAGCCTCCTTAAGTCTGATTTGACTTCTCTTTTTTCAGTTAAAATTTTTGGTATGTGAATCAACAGCATGTGTCACAAAGCCATGTAAGTCATAAGATCAAACTAAGATTTCCTGTTGTAGAACAGCAGTTAAAACATTCAAAATCAGGTGAGATTAGTATATTTGAGAATCAGCAGAAGGTGAAAAAGATTATGGGACCCAAGTGAAATGGTAATTTATTGTAACTGCTACAGTGCATTGATTAGTTCCAATTTCCATTCTAAATATGTATGAAAAAGATGGGTAATATGTGCTGTAGGGATGGGCATTGGAGCAGTTGCCTTCAAGGACTGCTGGCAGTTTCTGTTGTCACCCAGACTGTGAAGTTCAGGATTTCTACCAGCCACTTGGGGGTCTGAGGGGACGGTCTGGTAGGAGACAGTTCTCTGTGCAGGGCCAGCAGGGATTGTGTATGCATCATATCTTGCCATGGTTGCCATCTCTTCATTCAACTGCAAATTAAGGCAGAAATTACAGTGGCACTACCTAATCCTTTCCCTTCATCTCTTTCTCTGTGGGAACAGCAAGAAATTGATATTTTAAAATATTTACACAGTTCTTCAGTTATATGGTAACTTGTGAGAGTCCTGGTAAATTGTGGATGCAGGTTCCTCACATGGAGGGGAGGGTGTGCTGTGCAGGCTGTAGAGCAGAAGAGTTTCTTCACACTCTAAATGAGCTGAGCAAGTTTAGGTGCTAGAATTAATCAGTGTGTGGCAGTATGTTTTTCCCTAGGGAATAACTTACCCTATTTCTTGGCAGGATAAAATAACCTGCATGCATATTGCATGCCTTTCTGTTGTTGCAACTAGAAAAATTGGAATAGTGATATGGGTGGGTGTAATGTAACCATAAGATTTGGGTATGTATGGGATCCTTCAAGAGTCTGAAAGCTGGTAACATACCAGTAGTAACAAAAAACTGGCTTATAGCATGTGATTGATCAGCAGTTCTGATTATCAGGATTAATTAAGTTACTATATTAGGTAAGAAATAATGTGACTTTTAAGAAACACTCATTCTCCAAACTCCTAATTAACCCACTGCTTATCTCCTGTTATCGGCAACCATTCTTGCTAGAAGGACATTACAGTGGCAAAAAATAGTAGTTTTGCAATAGTAGTTTGAAATGCTTCTTTCCAAGTTTAGGGTTTGGTTACTGCCATGCCAAGTCACAGAAGCTGCTTTATCAGCAGCTCAAACTTTGAGGAATCTTAAGGAGCTGTCAATTATCTGAAGTAATTCTCAATAATTTACGACTGAGTAATTTTTAAGGCATGATAGCACATTCTTCTTTGGACAACTTACAAACTTTTTTTTCTTTCACATATGCTTTATATCACCCACGTTTTATTTTGAAGAGGAAATAACTCTACTGTGCATTAGAATCAGTATTTCTTGTTAATGATGTTGCTTCTTGGTATAACAGCATGAGTAACTTCGACTTGGTTTTGTGATTTATGGATGATTTTAATTTTGTGTGACTGTTGTTTAAAACTCTTTTGTTATAACTTGTGTTTCGAGGATACTTCCAATTAAGTGGGAAATGAGATCACAGTAAAATGAGATCAGTATTTTCTGTATGTCTTCAATTCTGCTGGAAATACTACAGACTCCTGGGCAGAAAAACAGACATCACCAGTTAGGTTGCTGGTTTATAGACGTTTGATAGTGCAGGACCCTTGACCTGCTTGAAGCTCCTCAACTCAGAGAAACACACGAAACATGCCTGGTGTCATTATGTAGCATCTGATAGTGTGTTTGCCTTCCTAAAGACAATGATTTTTTTTTAAGTGCTAGTTGGGGTTTTCCAGTTTCTCTTCATGTTTCAATAGTGGTTGCAGCCTTCAGTTTGTTGGAGTACATATCATTGTATGAAAAGTGCATCTTGCTTGTTTTCTTGTTTGGGTTGATGTTGTCAGTACATTTTGGTGGTCGGTTTGATTTTTTTTGTTTTCTATCCAGCTTTCATAATTCAATCATTACACATTTTCTGTGGGTTTTTGAGTATTCATAGTGCACATATCCTATTTCATGGTCAGGTGGAGCATGAGTTCTGATGAGGATTTGAGAGCCAAGTCTCTTTGCCATTATCTTTGTGTTAAAGGACGTGGCAAGTTGTCATCTCTGCCTTTTTTTGTCTTCCCCCCTCCGTTTTTCACTCCCTGTGCTCCTCAGCTGTTACGGGGCTCATTTTCTTGAGCCATACATGTAATGTGTTGAATTGACAGCAAGACACTGCACTGAAATAGAAACTGCCCATTTTCCAGTGCCATGCTGAGGAAGTGAGAGGTGGAGACAGCTTCAGGTCATTTACCTGGTATATCTCTGACTAGTCTCTTCTACCAGAGTCGCTGATAACCCCTTGGGTGGGTGCTGCTATGAGAACCATCCACTGATGTCTCCCTGAAAAATGAATATCCCAAGCAGCAGATGCAGGAAGGGAAGAGAAAGTACAGACTGACTATGCTGGGCTTCATTTTTTTAAAAAGAAGTAAATTTAAGTATTTGTGTTAAACAAGCTAAGCAAGTAAATGTTACATTGTTCTCAAGTCTTTCTATTAGTTAATCTATAAGGAGTTGAAAGCAGCTGTTACAGATTAATGATTGCCCACTCATGATGAATGGTTTGACTCGGGTAGGAAGATAGAAGAGTCTCACTGTCACACCTGTAAAAGTAACATACAGACTTCTGCTTTCATCTTTCCTCTCCTCCTAGGGAACTCGAGAGAAGTAAAATGAGTTGTCAGTATTTTTTTTTTTAATATGACTAATAATATTCTTTATTTTATTTTCTTTGCCTAGGGTATTTATGTACGGGATGCACCTTTGAAGGACATAAAAGTGTTCAATGCCCGACGATTTGTAGCTCTTTTTAGTGTGGTGAATGCCACGAAGCGGGACGCTGGCAACTATCGCTGCATGATCCGGACAGAAGGAGGAGTCGGTGTGTCCAACTATGCAGAGCTGATAGTCAAAGGTACTTCACCATGCAAATCAGTATTTGCGTGCTCCATGTGTGGAATCAGGGCTTGCAGTTGCTAATGCAGTAAGAATGTCACCCATAGCCTGTTAAACTTGATAAGAGGTTCAGTAAATAGATTTTATTTATGTAAATCTTAAAGAGTCTATCCAGCTGTAACAAGGGAGTGATAGAAGAAACCAGAGCTAATTAACTAGGTACCTGTTGATTGCTGTTTTAAATATTTCCCCAAAATGCACTGTTTAGACCTATATGTTTTTACAAGCTTTTGTTTAAAGTAGGAACATAATAATGGCTGCTTGCCTCCTTTGTGGAGATGGTATTCTAAAAATACACTTACTACAAAATATGTAAGTTTTACATTTAAGTGAATACATAAAGTACACTATTTCAGTATATGGAGGGGTGTTTTTAAATACTTTGGGGAACACTTAGTATGGGGAATAATCTGTCACCAGTAGAAGAGGTTGCAAGAAAGCCATAGTGAGGAATAAACCATTTTCCAAAAGCAAGAATAGGGTTTTAGTGAATGTGTTGTAGAGAAAATTAAGAGAAACAGGACAAGAGAAGGATGTTGGAAATAAGTAGGGTATGAAGGTAACAAGACAAAACAAATTGTAGCTTGAAAACATAGACGAGCTATTTGAATGGACAGATGAAAAAAGAAACAAATAGAGTGGGTGAGATGAGAATATAATTATAAAGCGTGGTGGAAAAAATGAGGTTATTTCAGTCCAAGCATGAAGAGAAAATAAAGTAGATGGCCAAAAATAGATACATATGAAAGTCAGCAAAGAAAGGAAGCATGGACTATAACCCCAGTAGGAATGATGAAGCATCTTTCAAACCTATCACCAGTGAAAGCAAAGAGGAATGAACACTGCCTGAAGGAGGCAGAGGGAGGAGTTACTGCGTCAGTGAGGAGAGGTGCAGGAAGGCAAAGGAGTTCATTTCTTCTCAGTCTCTTTGATTCAGGGTGTTTTAATTTATTAGTGCTCCTTTTGAGGTGCAGTAGATGAAATTATGAAGCGTATCATTAAAGCATTTCTGCTTACCCAGATTCTTTCAGAAAATTTGCACTGGGCACTGTGAGCAAGTGGATAGCCTTAGGGTGTAATCCCATTAACTGCTTGTAGAGTGGCAAAGTAATTATGGTAATCCCCATTGCCTGTGTTGGAGCTTTTATGAGACCACCTGCAGGTCATTCCTTCTGACCTAAAAAGACCCATTTTAAGCATTGTGCTGTAAAACATTAGATGACTGTACTGAACAGCAGCATTAGGGGCTAGTGAATAAATATGCTTTCTTATTGATGGCATATAATTAAGAAATGGTATGTCCTAATTTTTAGCAGGTTTTCTGCAATATCAGTTGGCAGACTTCAAAGATAATGGGTTGATTTCAGTGCAGCTATCTATTTTTTTAATCCATTACTATGCATAAGTCATGAAGAATGTACATATGCCCACACTGCATGTAATGTTTAGTATACTTGTGAATTGCTGATGGCTTAATAATAGTATGTGTAAAAACAGTGGTGTAATTACTCCCCCCTCTTTGTTGCTAACAGTGAAGTCTCTTCTCATTTACGCTTGTGTAACTAAACTGCCCTAAGAAGAATTTCCTTGGAATTACATTGGTAGAATGACAGGAGAGTCAAACAGAGCATTTGTCAGTTGAAGGGAATCAGTTCTTCACATTTATCATGGTCTGTTTCATTCTGGTTACTGAACCTGTAACTCAAGTTGCAAAATGTTCTGCTCTGGAATGGGGCTTTTTTCAAAATATATTTGTTTTTAAGTCAAGATGTTTACACAGTAGAGTGGGTTAGAACTCTGTACAACATTCATTCCACTTCACTGTAGAGAAAGTTTCACTAAATAGGAACTTATTCTAAGTAGATTCCAATTATGTGTGTAAGGATCTTTAAGCTTTGTAGTGCTGTTGTGGCACGATGTTGTGTGGCACTGGAGATGAGGTACCAGCACTCTAGAAAAGAGCAGAAGGGCTGCTAGTTTCAGGTGCTGCAAATCAAACCTGCAATCACAAAGGAATAGGAATGAGATCTTGAAAATCAACGACATGTAAGAAACTGCCAGGTGTTCTTACTATCTTCTTTTTTTTTGTCTTCTTTTTTCACCTGAGTGAGCATGTTACAGCAAAGTTTCAGCAGTATGGGGGAGGGAGGGAAATCGCAATTGAAGAGCTGTCTGTTCTGTTATTAAATAATAGTAAACATGAATATTGTCTAGTTAATGAGAAAAAGCTTGTCAGTGAACAATTAGTCTGTCCTTAAAAAGGGGGGAGGAAAGAAAGGGTTTTATTTGAAAACTTGTTTGTGGTAACTTACATGTCTTTTAGAGGATGGTGTAAGAAAGTATTGATTGTTCTATTTAAATAAATCCTGAAGGGGAGGTTTTCAATTTACCTGAGTGTTTGTTCTGATAAGAAAGGTTGAAAAGACAAGTGCCTTGTCATTGTATGTGCTCAAACTGCACAGTATCCTCATCTAAGTTTGTCAGAGAATTGGATTGAAATGTCACTTTATCTAATGGGAGGCATGAAATTGGCCTTGTCAGATAACCCACTTATTGTAAAAAACATCAGCTTGTATCTAATAGATGACATAAAAGTAATCAAACATTGAGCAAAAGGAAAACAGTCGGGTGGAATTGATTAAATGCGTTTGGTGAAGCAAATTAGAGTTCTACATACAGTCCCTAGGTTGAAGTTTTCTAATAGTGGGCAGATCCAACACAGATTAGATTTAGGAGAACAGAATGAGCCTGTCTAGCAGACATCAGATTATTACAGAGTTCAGACTGCTTATTGAGTTCAAACAAGGTAAACCTAAGTGTCAAATTGGTTAAAAGGAGTTTGACTAGGTTTTTAAGCAAGGACGTAGAAAGGTAGCCATCTGTAATGCTGGCAGCTTAAATGTCTGCATTTTCCAAATGGAAAATTTTTTAAGACTGGGAACAGAACCAAACCTCTTCAGGACGTCTAGAGCAAAGATTTTATTCTGGAGGGCAAAGTCATTTTGACATCAAGACATAGTAAGAAAACATCAATGATTACTTACCTGTGGTATCAGTTGTTCTCATGCATTAAATATACACAGATAGTTGGCATCTCTTTTTTGCTCTCTCCAACTAACCTTTCATGCTGGATCCATCACTGTCTGTACCCCTTTTTTTACCAACAGTGGTACTTAGGACTTATTTTTATTGTTGCCTAACAGTTCCTATAATGAAGTCCAGTGTCATATGCTCATTTTTTGGCAAACTGACTGGAGACTTGTATTTTTCAGTGTGGGTGTGTGCCTCAGCCTGGAGGTGTTGAGAAAACCTCCAAATAGAAGAGCTGATATAGTTCATCCATCTTAGTGAACTTGCCATAGGAAAGTGCTGAAGGCTCTGGACTTTGAAGCAGTAATATTTTTTCAGGAGAGTACTAGTTATTTCAAAAATGCTGTTTTTCCTCTTCCTGTGAAAATCTGTTCTCAAATACAGTTAGTTAACAAAATACTAGATAAAACCCATCAAGACCCTGGGACTTCCTTGAGTTCATCTTTCAAATTCCCCCAAAATTCTAGATTCAGAATTTAATTGCAAGCAGGGCTCTGAGCTCCTCTGGGCAGGCTGGATCCAGGCCCTGGCATCAAGACCTATGACCTTACCATTTGTGTGCTTTTAGAATACAGTCCTCCATCTTCTGAATCCTTGTACTTTGAGAGTAAAATGGTGATGGATTAGCAATGTGGATAGTGAGGAGTGCAAGAACAAGAAGCTGCATACCCAGGTGAGGCTGTTCATGCTGGGACTGAAAGGAAAGGCAAACTGGGAGGTGTTTTGAAATTAGAGGGAAGGTAGGTGAAAATGGGGACTACACAAGTACTAAAAGCTGGGGAGAAAGACACAGGGGTGCCAGTGGACAGCTGGCTGAACCTGGGCTGGCATGTGTCCGGGTGACCAAGAAGGCCAATGGCACCCTGGCCTGTATGTGGCCAGCAGGAAGAGGGCAGTGCTTGTCCTCCCCTGTACTTGGCACTGGTGAGGCCACACCTTGAGTGCTGTGTCCCATTCTGGTCCCCTCACTGCAGGAGAGACATTGAGGTGCTGGAGTGAGTCCAGAGAAGGGCAAGGAGCTGGTGAAGAGTCTGGAGAGCGGGTCAGGAGCAGCTGAGGGGGCTGGGGGTGTTCAGCCTGGAGAAAAGGAGGCTCAGAGAGAACTTCATTGCTCTCTACAGCTGCCTGGCAGGAGGTCATAGCCAGGAGGGGGTCAACCTCTTCTCCCAGGCAGCAGGGGAGAGGACAATAGCGTATACACTCCAGCTTTGCCAAGGAGATTTGGGCTGTCTTCCTGGGACAACCAGGAAGAATTTTTTCATTGAAAAGATGGTTAAGCATTGAAATGGGCTGCCCAGGGAGGTGGTGGGGTCCCCATCCCTGAAAACATTCACTTAGTGCCATGGTTGAATTGGCATCTCGGTGTTTGGTCAAGGGTTGAATTCCATTCTCTTGGAGGTGTTTTCCAACATGGTTATATAATTTTATAGAGGGGGAAAAAAGAGGGAAAGGTAAACATATACACATTCATGCATTTGCAAAAAGTGAGGAAGTAGATTTTGTCATTTTTCAAGATAGTGCTTCTGAGCCACAGAGAAGAAATGTCTATTCTAGTCTTCTTTAACACACTTAAATCTTAGAGACTCATATTATCTCCAGTGGCATCTCAGTGTGATGCCTTTCCCATCCCAATTAAAATTTGAGAAGAACTGCAAAGTAAAAGATGTTGAGATGTAGAAAATGTTTGGAAAATCTGTGTAAATTAAGAACAAAGCAGTTTAAATGAAGGAGTTGTAGTTTCAATTGTGTTTTCAATTAATAAAAAGTGCATAAGAATAAATAGTTTACATTCATGTATGGCTACATTTGTTTTTATTATCTGAATAAGAGAAGGGCTACTCCTTATCATGAAGTCTTTTTCTCATATTTAATATAAATGATCTTTTTATGTAGAGTGACCAGAGAGCACCTGCTAAAAGCTTTCTGTCCCTTGCAGACCTCTGGCTTTGTAAGGTAGTCACTATTTCCTTTCCCTAAGGGATTGTGCCCATTGTCATTTGTCAGAGAATTCAAGAGGAGGTTTAAAGTCTAAAAGGCATAAAATTTGAAATATGGATCCACTTACTTTCTTTTTTTCAGTTAATATTCTGTTTTAAAAATCTATGTTTAAAAGGGCTTCGCAGTACTGAATAAAATTGTCTACTTGCTTCAGGAGGAGATATGCAAGGAAGAACTCCTCTTTAAGCTAAGTCATTGTACTAAATAGCTATTGCTACAAACTTGTTTCTGCTGTCAGTTGAAAATCCTTCCTTGATTATACACAGTGCTGAAATATTAAGTCTATTGTACTGTTTCATAAAGGTATTAATTTGCATTTTATTTAATTGAGACAACCTCAGTGGCTGCCAGTAAAACTGCTTTTAGTGAAGGACAGTTGTGCTGCAGTGTGGTACTTACTAAAGTGGTTCAAACTCCTCAGCATCCTAAAATATTAAATCATTCTAATGATTCTTGTTAATTTATTTTTTTCTAGAAAAAATAAATTAACAAGACAGAAGAATACATTTCAGACTTCAGTCTTAAAATCAGTTCATTATATTTGGATACACAATATTTGTATTAGAGCATCTGCTTAATTGATTCTCATTTTTTTAACCAGTCACTTAATATGAGCATGATATTTGTAATGAAGGGGTGATTTTAGGTAGTCTCAATCTCTGTTAAGAAGGTAACTTTTGGTATTAAACCATGCTAATAACATAAAATTGCAGTGTATGCAGGCTTTGCTGAAATAATGTAACTTGAATTAACCTTTTCATTGTGGTCCCCGAGAAATGAAAAACATGCCCTGAGGTATAAAAAGACAATAAAACACTGTCTGTTTCAAGTACTTGTAATATTTGGAATGAATTGGTGTAACCACTAACCTTAGTGACCTAACTCCTGAGTTTGCATTTTGAATGGTACTTCAATAGCCTTTAGTAGCATTTGAAACTTGAAAGTAATTAACTGTTCTTTCAGCATGGCTAAGTAAATGCCTTAGGATGCTTTATAAAAGTACCATTTTATGTCTTGGTTCACAAAACAGCCTAATGATTTAAATTGATGCTAAATCATTTTGAGTCAAGTCAGAACTGTTTCCAGACATATTATCACTGTATGAAGCCATAGTTTATATACTTTAGGAAGAATAGTTTCAATAAAACTATGGTATGTTTCTAACTCAGCGATGACATTGGTTTGCCATGTATTGCTATTGACATAAAACAATGCTTTAACTGCTGATTTGAATATTGAAACAATATTCTTTACATGCTGGAATCTGCCACAATATTTTTATAGCTATTTTTATGTCTATTCCAATTGGTAATGCTTAATAGATATCTTTGGAGATGTTTTGGTTTGTTGCCCTTTGTATTGTGTTCTTCATGATAGTAACCACTTAGTTTTGTTAAGATGAAAACAGACAGTGATGACACCCGTGTTTGCTGGTTTGTAGTGTTGTATTTCAGCAATTGCTAACAGATTGCACAGATTGAAGCTTGCCTACAAGTGTACCCTGCTAATTAGAAACACCATCTATCTGAGGCACAGCTAATCTTCAGTGTACTTAGTGCTCTGAGTTACTCTTTCTAAAAATGAAAAAAGGTAGAATACTGTAGGATAATTACGTGTTTGTTAAAATAGCAATTCTGCTGTTTCTCGGGAAATGCTGAATGCTTCCTAGAGAGATCCTTTCTCCCTTTTGCTTCATTCTTTTATGTTCCCTGCTTTATCTGTGAATTTGAAGAGCATGACAAAGTAATGAAATACATAAATTGAACTTCTCGTCTATTTGACTACCTGTATCAACACAGAGGGAAATGGTTAGCAGAAGAGGCTAAATCTGAATCTAAAGCTTAGGGAAGACAGATGTCCTGCTTTCATTGCATATTCCGTGTAGCCTTAAGAAGGTGACAGTGTTTGCTGATAGATATGTTAAGAATAGAATAAAATATTGGATCAAATAGTGCCTTATTACGGTGGCTTGATTTCATTCTACTTGAATATACTTAACCAACAGGAAGGCAAATTTTTTGCAGATATGATGCATGAGATAGAAAAGTAATTTAACCAGTAGGGGAAAAAAATAATTTGTTATTTACCTTTAAAAAAGATGATGTCTGCAAATTATTTCTGCAGTCTAATTTAAAATAAGATGCCCATTAAATAGTAAATTAAAGTGGGTTTAAAACTTTGGTCGGTTTTGAAATCTTCAGAATCCAGACTATCAGGATATCACATGCATGCTTGCTCTGTGATTCAGAGTACCATTTCTGTGTGGTAGTTAGTGAAAATAGCCATTACATGAAGTAGGAACAGACCTCTAGTAAAAACTCAAGAAATCCTCCAGCTTTCATTTAGAAGATCCTTGATTTTAACCAAAGTATAGAATTGAAAAATTACTGTACTTACTCTGCTTACACAGAAGTCTGAAAATACGAAGGCTGAGTAATTGAGTACATGAAAAATAATTAATTAAAAATTCATTTTGTTTCAGTGCAGAAATTCCTCTTCTCATTTATGTGCAACATAAATGTTATCTTGAAAACACTAGTTTTGAGTAGAATTAATATTAGTTTCCAGAACAAACTGTATTTGTATGAGAAAACCTGAGATTATCTTTCTTTTTAAACTGGGAGTTGCCATGGAATGTCGAGTGAATAGAATTCCATTTGCACCTGATTTGAAGTTACGAGGTTTAAACCAAAAGCTTCAGGTTAAAATCTCCAACTGCATAAGCAAAAGAATTTGAATATTGCAGTTTAATGAAAATAAGTCAGTCTGTAATGGTGGTTTCTTCATATCCATGTTTTTATGCAGAATTCAACTCTAATGTAGTACAAAACCCGTTGCTTATTTGAATGTTTTAGAAGAAGAAAAAATTGAAGTGTAATCATAGCTTGTTATCATACCTTACTGTTTTTCAGAACCACCAGTTCCCATTGCTCCACCTCAGCTGTCCTCAGTTGGTGCAACTTACCTCTGGATACAGCTGAATGCCAATTCCATCAATGGGGATGGACCCATTATCCAAAGAGAAGTTGAGTATCGAACTTCAAGTGGGAGCTGGTATGACATACAACCCGTGGACTCCACAAGCTATAAGATTGGGCATCTGGATCCTGATACAGAGTATGAAATCAGTGTGTTACTTACAAGACCAGGTGAAGGAGGAACAGGATCTCCTGGCCCAGCTCTCAAAACAAGAACAAAATGTGCTGGTGAGTACTCCAAGGTGATAGGAAAGTTGTAAGCATCTTTCTAGGGCTGAAGACATAAGTTAATTCACTGGCAGTTTTTACTCTGTCTTAAACCAGCAGGTTTCAGGAATTAAGACTGAATGGTTTTAAGTATAATGTATTAGCATTTTCCACTACAGTGACCTTGAAAGCAACCTTCCGTGCCACTGTAGACTGTAGATGAAATAATGACTGTGCATGCTTTTTTTTTAAAATGTAATTTATATCAAACTTGTAAATAAACTGGAAAGAGATCCTGGGTAACAGCAAAAGCATTCACTGTTGAGTCTCAATTAGCAGATGAGGTTTAGCAAAGGACTGCTTTCTTGAGTGACTGACAGCATGTCTCTTTACTAAATGAGATAGTGCAATTTCTGGTGCGTTGTAGCAATCTTGGCTCCTGTTTTGGATGTTATAATTAATAGAGCTGACCTCTGATTGCAATAGCATACAAAGTTCACCTATTATGCAGAAGCAATTGTAGAATAATTTTCAGTAAGACTGGCAGTGATATTAGTTTGGGATTTATCCACTCAGAAAATAATAGAAGATACTGTGACCTGGATTTTCTTTGGTTGTTACTATTTTCCCCCAATATTTTGAATCATCTCTTTGCTGCTGTAAAGCTGGTGGAAGATAGGCAGGAGTGTAGCTAGAGAAAATGAGAGTAACAAGTGGTATTAGCTCATTGTTCCTAGTCTTTTAAAGAAAGACTTGCCTTTTAAAGGTATTACTTGCCTTTTTAACAGGAAAAATTGCATACTTTAACAGAAATAATATATTTCCATTGCGTATACTTTTTGTAAAGTCACTTGGCCACCTGTCAGTTAGTAAATGTCATTTCAGTTGAATTGAACTGGCATGATGTCCAACACAAAATGAAATACAGTTGCTGTCAGAATCCCACTTTTATTCTCTAAAGATGCAAATTTATACTAGTACTAATTCTTTGATGATATTTTTGGTATTTTTTCTTCCTCTCATAACTGGAAAAAAGTATTTAATGAAAAGTACCAAAAAGCAGTACAGCTAAATTATAATAATAGCTAGGTATTTTGTATTTATAAAATTTTCTCCACTAGGCTAAGATAACTTCAGCTTAGTCAAAAGTGGAGCATAAAAATGAAATATAGTTCCTTTCAGGAGGGTTTCTGGGTCACTATGCCCCTCATAATAATGTAAATGTCTGTCTAGACAAGATAAGTACATATTTAATACACAATTATTTCAGTTATTTTAAAATTAAACTATTTTTCTAATAATTTTTCATCTGCTTGTACGATCAGGTGCTGTAGTACTGGGTGCTGTGTAAGTGAGCCTGGCAGTCCTGTAGGGTTGTCTTGTGTTACCAACCTTGGATTAGTCACAAATCCAAAATGCAGTCCCAAACAGGCTGCTGTGAAGGAAATTTAACTCACCTCAGCAAAACGTAGTAGAGAGTGATATCCACATTTTTAGTTATATTTAAGAATATCATATGCTTTCTGTTCTTCTCAGTGGTGCATACTGTTAGTATTAAAACAGGCATTCAGTTTCATAAACCAGTGTGTACTGGAAGTGTTTTATTACCTGGTAGTGTCTTATAATACATCAGAATTATTTGTGTTTTCATTAAGCTAAACAGTAACCTTCTTAAATTAAAAGCAGAAAGTTAAATGACTGAAAAATGTAAATTGAATGATGATATTAAATGTCTCTACAAATTGGCTTTTTTTTATAGCAGAAGACCCTGCTTTGAAGGTGTAGTGGTTATTGGTTAACTGTTAGTAAGTGACATGCTAATAACTGGCCCAGGGGTTTAAAAAGAGATGCTGATAAACTAATGATGGTATAATTAAGCTGGGTAGGAGTAAAATAATGGCAGTCTCCAAAGCATACCATAGAATTAATAAAACAGGAGTCTTTAAGAGAAGAATCATTGCACCTTTTTAATTACTGTGATAATTGCATGCTGCTTGCCTGTTCCCTAGGGGAAGATAGCGAACCACTTGGAGACTTGAAGCAGTATGCTAGGCATTCAATAATCTTAATAGTTCTCCAAAGCATTTGAAATATGTTTTCATTTTAGCAAAATGAGATTTCAGAGGCTTGTAATAGACAAGTCTTATCTGTAACTTTACTAAATAAAAGCATCTATAATTAGAATGCAAAGAAAAAAAATCTCTCCAGACTTGGTTGCATCACACTCACTGGAGCAGTTGCTGCTTCAGAAAGTGCTTTGTTTCATTTTGATGAAATATAATGTAAGTGCTCTTTCAGTGTAATTCTCAGAAAGCCAAAGAATTACAGTGAAGTCTGGATTAGATTTAACCTAGAATGTGGAGTTCAGGTTTGAAGGAGCTTAATGGATTTTGGCCATGGTGAACCACGTTTGAATCAGACTTAGAAAGAAGGGGTTTTCTTATTTAAAGGTGTGAAATAGAGGCCTTCCCAGGTTGTCTGGAATTTAAATCACCTGTTCCTATGCTGAAAGCTCCCTCTCTCCACAACCATCTCATATGGTGTTGTGAACCTAGAATAGAGAATGCCAGGGATGAGGCATCCACAACTTCTCTGGGCAACCTGTTCCAACTGCCTCACCACCCTCACAATAAAGAATTTTTTCCTAATATCTGATCAAAACCTACTTCCAGTTTGAAGCTCTTCCCCTTGTTCTATCACTATTGTTCCTGATGAGACCCAGTCTGACCCCAAACCCGTGGATCTGTCAATAGTAAAACTGGAGTAGATAATGCTGAAGGATTAGTAAGATAGACTGTGTTTTGTAGTTTCTTCTTAACCATACCAGTATTTCTGTGGGTAGACTTATTTATTTCAGGGCTTTCCAGCATGCTTTGTCTTTGACATTCGTTGCATGATTCAACTCTTGATCTGGTCTGTGTCTCTGCATTCTGGTGGTGGAACAGTGCCCCAGTTAAAACACACCTGAATAATGCAGAACTGCTAAATAAGCTCCTGCAATTTTTTTTTTTTTT